>PVKC010000639.1:0-61443 GCA_004027635.1 Crocidura indochinensis | reverse complement strand
GGGAATTTTTACAGTTTGACTTGCTTCTCATTCAAAAGTAAAATGACATTTGTAGCTGTCTGATAAGCTGACATGGCAAAGATGTGGATAATCTGCCAACAAACTTATTTTGACCAAATTTGCTAAATTACATTTATTTATCTTATAATTTGTTCATATTATAATTAAAGTCTGCCATGCCTTTCTTTCAAATGAGTATATATTAATTATTTTCAGATAATAAAAAAGTTATATCTTCTAGTCTTCTTTAAATATGAAATGCGGGGCCCGGGATATAGCATGGAGGTAAGGCGTTTGCCTATAATGCAAAAGGTCATCAGTTCGAATCCCGGTGCCCCATATTATCCCCCGTGCCTGCCAGGGGCAATTTCTGAGGATGGAGCCAGGAGTAACCCCTGAGCGCTACCGGGAGTGACCCAAAAACCACAAAAAACATATATGAAATGCTTCTTGAATTTGCATGTCATCCATGTGCAGGGACTATGCTATGCTGATCTTCTCTGTATCCTTCCAATTTTATTGTATGTGTAGCCAAAGCCAGCACATCTTCTTGACCAGTGATGGCTAACGTTTTTGAGCCTGAGTGCCCAAATTGCTGCAAAAATGCAAAGAATTCCCTCAAAGTGCCACACGTTAATTAAACCTTAATAATAAGATTTTAGTATCTAAAAACTCTTTATAAAGTTGCTTGAACTATGTACCATCATTTTTAAAGGTTGGAAATCTGAATTGTCAGTGAATCAATTAGATTTGCAATATCTCTCTCACTGTCTTCTTGCTACGTGCTCTAGCCTAAGATTTGATACTGTGTGTGACTTCATCCATGGAGAGCTCCCCTTCCTTGAAGGTGAGTTGACCTGCCCAGAAAGGGTGGAGTGAGTCCTAATCTCTTGTCTCTTGGTACTATTACAATATTATCCTTTATTTTTCTTAAATCTACAGATGAGTGACTCTTCCATATCTATCTCAGTCCGTCTGACTTATTTCACTCAGCATAATAGTTTCCATACCCATTCACGTGTAGTGAAATTTCATGACTTCATCTCTCCTGATTGCATCATGATGTTCCATCTGTTGGTCAGCACCTGGTTTCCTGATTTTGGCTATTGTAATCAGTGCTTCCATGAATAAAAGTGTGTTGAAGGCATTTTGGTATTGTGTTTCTGTGTTCTTAGTTTATATTTTAAGAGTGTTAGAGCTGGATGATATGAGAGCCCAATGTCTAGTTTTGTGAGGAATCTCCATATTGCTTTTCATAAAGCCAGGACTACATAGCATTTCCACAAGCAGTGAATGAGAGTTCCTTTTTATCTACATCCCAGCCAGCTCTGATTGTTCTTTTTTTTGTGATGTGTGCCAGTTTCTGTGGTGTGAAATGATATCAAATTGTTGTTTTGATTTCCATCTATGTGATGATTAGTGATATGGAGCATTTTGCATGTTTTTTTTTGTGTGCCATTTGTGTTTCTTCTTTAAGGAAGTGTCTGTTCATTTCCTACCCCATTTTTGATGTGGTTAGATTTTTTCTTGTTAATTCTGTTAGTACCATATATATCTTAGAAATTTGCCCATTATCTCATGAGTATTGGTTAAAGATTTTATCCCATATTAGGAAAAATGAATAAGTGAGGCATCATTTTATCCAACTTTAAATTGCAATGCTGGAATAAAAACAGACATACAATTAATTAATCTTTGATAAAGGAGCAAAAACGCAAAATGGAGCAAGATCAGTGGAATAGATTTGAGCCTCTTCAGCAAGTACTGTTAGGAAAACTAAAAAGCCATATGCAAAAAAGCAAACTCAGATCTCATATAACACCATGTAAAAATGGATTAAAGACCTTCTTATCACACTTGAAACCATAGATAAATAGAACAATATGTAGTAAATCACTCCATGATATTGAGTCTAAAAGCATCTTCAAGGTGAAAACAAGTGAAAGTGGAGATGAACAGATGGGACTGTATTAAGCTGAGAACCTTCTGTACCTCAAAGGAAATAGTGACTACGAAACAAAGGCAACCCAAGTGATCTGCCTTTAAACAAGAAACACAACATGCTGTTTTATTTACAGAAGCATCTAATGGTTCCTTGTCCTTCATCTATGTGTTTTTGTGTTAATGGGTTTTGAGTCATATTAGTGGTGTTTAGATGATACAACTGACAACTGACTGTGTTCAGGGACACCTGTGAATTCTTGAGGGATCAAGAAATATTGAAATTGATCCTAACCATTTTCTTGCAAGGTATGGGTTGACCTGAAAAGTTATGTCCTGTATCTTTTATTTGTTATTTACATCCATTATCAAGGTTGAAAATTATCAAAATAAAGCAATGAATGAACATAATTATATGGATCTAGGGCATACTTGTTATTTATATCCATTATCATGGTTGAAAACTATCAAAATAAGTCAATGAATGAACATATTTATATGGATTTAGGGCATATTTGTAATTTATCTTTATTTCTCTAGTTTCTTGTATCTCATCTATTTAGGCATCTGTGTGTGTTTTTTTTGTGTGTGCATCTAATAGCTATTTTCTTAGTATAAAGTGTTTAAATTTACTTTGGGGGGTTCCTTGAGATTTCTGTGTCTACTATCTTTCTTCCTTAAGCAGGAAAAATCTTGTCTGTGATATATTCAATCAATTTTTTAGGGTACAGAGCAATAGTGTAATAAGTAGGGTTTTGCCTTGCACAGAGCCAACCCAGGTATCATCTTTGGTATCCCATTTATTCCCCTTAACGGAGTAGGAGTAGTTACTGAGTGCATAGCCAGGATCAACCCTTAGCACTGTGAGGTGTGGGCCCAAAACAAAACCAAAAAATATGTATATATGCATAAGTGTTGGATTCTCTCTGTGGCACTATTCCGAACCAAGTGGCAGACAGAACTGTAGATCTATTTTTCAAGGGGACCCAGGATAGCAATTTTTTAGGTATTCTTCTTGAGGCTGAAAGCTTAGGAAAGACACAGGTCCAGAGAAGAGAAAAGGCATCAGAAAGAGAGGTGCCATCAGTCCCATGATTAGTGACTCCTAATGGGGCTTAATTCTGGGCCACCCCTACTTCCACACCTAGGACCCTAGTTAAAGAAGAGATTAGTTGTCAACACAGTGTTGCTCCAGAAGCATTGCTAAGACCCGGTGTTCTTGCCTGTCTTCTCCCTGGCATCTTACTTGCCGTGAGGTTTGTTTTTGCTATCTGCTGTTACCTAGCAAATATTCCATTTTCTATTGTCTGATATAAGCATTGCTGGAAAGGTATAAACTGTCTCTAATGATCAGCTAGGACCCTTTTCTTTCCCAATCATCAGCTGGATGTAAAATCTTTGGTCCCTGAAAACATCTGGAAGAGAAAATTGACCTGTTCTGGTCAACAGGATCAGCACATATATGCAAGTTATTCCCTTTCATCTCTTTATCCTTGTTTGCAACACCTCTTATGCAAATGTTCTTGCTATTGAGGCAGTACCATAGACCTCATATCTTTTTTTAGTTTTTCAGTTCTTTTATAACTTCCTTTGCATGAGTGTCTGATCCATGATTTGATTTTTTACTTTAATCATTATGCACATGAAATTCTCCATTGTATTTTCAATTTAACTATAATCACTGAAATGATAATATCTAAGAGTAGATGAAAATATGAAATATCTAAGAGTAGACACTGAAACACCGAAGATTCCTTTACCCAGAACTTGAGAGTATCATATAAACAAATAAAAACCACAAAGAAAAAAAATCACAAAGAAATCCATTTTGTGCTCATAAATAATGAATATTTTATTACAATAATATAGCATAAAGAAATATATAAAACTCTGCAGTTCCTATTAAATTGGCTATTCTTTTTAATAAAAGCTGAAGAAATAATATTAAAATAAGTATAGAATCACAAAAGACACTGAATGAACTATATAACCTATGCAATAAACTATATATTTCCCGAGATACAATTTCCTAACAAACATTTTTCATTATATTTTCAATATTATTAGGGATAACTAATAAATAACTGAGTTGGAGCTGAAACATTGTTGACCTGAGACTATATTGTCAACACCTTTACAGGAGTGGGCTAAAAATACATCAAATAAAGCCTGTATTATTATGGCTTTCCAACATTGTTCACTTATTTTAATATTTTTCCTTATGAATACAGGTATAGTAACACAGTATATTTTAAGAGACAAATCAATGGAATATGTGACTTTCATCATATAAATGACTTATTTAATGACCATTATCCTAGTTGACATAGTTGATCATATACATTTATTTAGAGGAAAGTAAGATCAACATTATTTTTTAATAAAGATGAAAAGAAAGGAAAGATAAAAAAGAGTAAAGCAGCAAAAACTTTTTGAAAAATCAATAAATGTTACAATGGGGTCATTAAAACATTGTTAGTTTAGTTTAATTTTGTTTAATTTAGTAAGCTTTTTTTTGCTGGTTGATCATTCCATAACTTTTGTGTCTGATCATTAGGTGATACCAGATGTGCATTAATGTCCGAATTAATGTGTTTCTATAGAATGATATTATATGGAATAAGGTGTCACAAAATTTTAATTTATCAATCACCTATATAAATATTAGTCATTATATATTGAACTTGACTCCTACTAGAGAATGACGAGACATAAATGCTTCTTTTCTTCTTTGAAAAAACTTCTTTACAGCTGACTTTATGGCTTTATTTCTCAGGCTGTAGATCATTGGATTGAATGTTTGGGGAACAACTGTATACATCATGGTAAGAAGACTGTCAAAAGCAGTTGGAGAGTAAGAATGGGGCTCAAAATATGCAAAGGCACCTGTAGACGTAAACAATATGACAACAACAAGGTGGGGGAGGCAGGTGGAAAAGGCCTTGGCTCTGCCTTCCACTGATGGCATTCTCAGGACTGAGGAAAATATGTGCACATAGGAAAATGCAATAAAGATGAAACAAAGAAATACCAGTAAAGCCAAGAAGACAGTGACACAAAGGTCAGCAAGGTCGTCATTAGAACAGGAGAGTTTCATGATCTGGGGGATGTCACAGAAGAATTGCTGAATAATTCTGGGCTGACAGAAGTTGATGGAGAAAGTAGCAGCTGTGTGCATGATTCCAGGGATGACTCCACTGGCCCAGGCACTGACAACTCCATGGACACATGCTCTGACATTCATGATATTGTCATAGTGCAGTGGAAGGCAGATGGCCAAGTAGCGGTCATAGGACATCAACGTGAGCATGGCTATTTCAACAGCACCACAGAAAATAAAAGCAAAGCTCTGCACTATGCATTCCCCGAGGGAAATATCGCCACTCTGCATGAAAGAGTTGTAAATGGATCTTGGTACAGTTACAGAAATATAGCAGAGATCCAAGAAGGAGAGATGCTTCAGGAAGAAGTACATGGGGGAGTTGAGACTCTCGTCCATGGAAGTGATGATGATGATGAGGATGTTGCCAGTTAAAGCCAACAAGTAGAACACTAAGAAGAAAGATGTATATAAGATTTCTAGCTTAGGGTTGACAGAAAACCCCATGAGAACAAACCCGTTCATGGTAAGATTAGTTATAGTTTCTTCATTTCTGATTGATGTTGGCTGCAAAACAAATCGAAGCATTTGAAAAGAGAATTTCAGATTGTTTTTTAATTTCCATTTTTATTATAATAAAAATTTCTGTTTTGACCAAAATGGATTACATACCTTTCACAGTAATATTTTACATATATATTAAAATTGAATCAGGGGAATTCCCACAATCAAAGTTGTTCTCCCTCCACCCCTGTCCCCAGTATACATCCCATATCCCCCACCTTGACCCCTTGGGCTGCTAGTATAAGTGGTCCCCTCTGTGCCTAGCTTGTTGTAGGTTGGGTATCAATTCTGTTGTCATTGGCTTTGGATTTGGTGTTTAAGTCTGATCATTTTTATTACTACTTAGTGATTTTACAACTGTTTGGTCTTGCTTCTTATCATTTTCTTTGTTTGTTTGACTTTTGGGACCACACCCTTTTGATGCTCAGGGTTACTCCTGGCTAAGAGCTCAAAAAATTGCCCATGGCTTGGGGGGACCATATGGGACACCGGAAATTGAACCAATGTCCTTCCTTGGCTAGCGTTTGCAAGGCAGACACCTTACCTCTAGTGCCACCTCACTAGCCCCATCATTTTAATCTTCAAGTAATTGCAGAAATTCATGTTAGAAATGAGCATAATAACATTCTCATTATTTTTTTGGTTTCTTTTTGGTGGGGCACACCTATGATGTTCAGGGGTTACTCCTGATTATGAGCTCAGAAATCGCCCCTGGCATGGGGGACCATATGGGATGCAGGGGGATTCAACTACGGTTTGTCCTAGGTTAGTGCATGCAAAGCAAACGCCCTACCACCTGTGCCACTCCTCCGACCCCTAACTTTCTTCTTATTTTTTTTTTTTTTGTTATTTGAGCCACACTTGGTGACACCCAAGGTTCAGTCCTGGATATGCTCTCAGAAATTGCTCCTGGCTTGGGGGACCATATGGAACTCCAAGGAATTGAACTGTTGTCTGTCCTATTTCAGGCTGTGCAAGGCAAATGCCCTATTGCTGCGCCACCACTCCACACCCAACTTTCTCATTATTCTGTAGTTTATATAGGGATGATCACATTAAGTAATTGTACTCTCTTTTGATCAGCCATGAAATTAATTTGGAAGTCATGAAGTTATATAAATGTACTCACCATTATATAAAATTAAAAGTTGATGAATTTTTGCCCTCTATCTCATTTAAAAGTGGAAATGTATTTATATCCAGCTAAAATGTTACATAAAACTAACCAACTTTTTTTCTTTGTTTTGGGGTCACATCAGGAGATGCTCAGGGATTACTCCTAGCTCTGCACTCAGAAATTGGCCCTGCAGGCTCAGGGGACCGTATGGGATGCCAGGAATTGAATTGTCATTGATCTTGAGCTGGCTCCATACAAGACAAATGCCCTACCGCGGTGCTACATCTCTGACCCCTACGTAGTTTTATTCATGTGGCTATGAATCATTCTCTTTCATTACCTAAAATATTTAACCTGCAATTACAAAATTTTCAGCGAATTTTGCTACTCAGTGGTCTTTATATCTAGTTTGATAGATCGGTAAAACAGGACAATCTACACAAACAGTTTTGATATACATCACTGATATATTACAGGAACAGAGATGTAACTAATATTAGTCAATAGCTTAAACCATAATTTGGTTTCATAAGAGAAGAAAGTTTATGCATGCATAAAGGTTTTTTTCAACTGCTTTCTTCAAACTTTAGAATGATTACTAGATTATTTTATTTCCTTTTGGAATATCAATAAATCAAAGCAAATAAAGTAATGATTACAGCAGTACAAATCCTAAAATTTGCGTAAATTCTAGTGATTATCACGAGTAATGGGAATGCAAAAGAGAGTTAAGGATAATAAACTATTTCGATTGTCCTTGGGGATATATGTGGTGAGTTGAATTACTTAGATACTTGAATTAAATTGATATATTTAACTAAGCTATATATATTACCTATATTTTATCTAAATTTTCATTTCATTTAGAAGGTAAAATTAATAATAGAATTATATTAGAAACTTTGACTACAGATATTGTAACTATTATGCTACTAAATAGAAATAACTTTGACATAAATAATTATGAACATGAAATAACTCAATTCCCAATAAAAATGACAGAAATACTGCCTAGCAGAAAATTAATATTAAAATTAAAAGACATAACATGTATATACTTTACATAACATATTGTCTATTTAATAAAATGCAAGAATTAGAACTAAAATGTTGTTCAGCATGAATTCACCCGATGTAAAATCTAAAATATTTACATGAAAATGTCATATAAAAATCCATTAGTACATTCATTTGTGATTATCTTGTTAAAAATAAGTTTTAACAGAAAAAATATAATTATAAAACGAATATCAATTAAAGTAATATTTAAACACTTTATATAAGTCAGTAAATAATCAGTATTAAAATATACACAGTTATATTAAATTGGCTTAATACAATGCCATTGGTAATCCCAAGAGTAACATTAACTGTTATTTATGATATAATATCTTAGGAGGCCTTGAATATATGATTGAAAAGGAATGTTTATGTCTATTTTGCGTGGACTAATTTATATATAGCTGATGTCAAAATATGAATTCAGAAACATAACTGAAATAAATCAAAAAGCAGAACGTGATTAGCCACATAAAATGTGGCATTTATTTTAAATGGCACATGAATTATGTTTACTGGTGATAGATTGATAGCCTCATTCATAGGCTAATAAAAATTGAATCCTCCAATATTTTCTTTTTGCAGTACTAATTCCATGGATAAAATGAAGTGCTTGACTAAATATAGATGATAATGAATATCATCTTCTCTAGATATGTATCAGGTAATCATACAATAAAAAATTCAAATATGAAATTTAAAAAGGCTGTTCAATTACACATTGACTCTCACCTATTTGAAAACTGGAACATGCTAATTATGTGTTGTTATGTATATGTCCATGTATGTAATGTGCATGCTCCTCTAACTGTGTATGCTTCTGGACATGAAAAGGACACATTTGCTTATTTTTCTTGCAACTAAAACTTACTAGGTCCATTTGATGACCTCCAAGAACCTTCATTTCTTTGGAAATAGAGAACATTCACATTTCCCTAGGTGGAAACAAAGAAAGATTCATTTATAGATGATATAGTGCCTGTTGACCCCAAGTTTCATGTTTGGTTTTACTCACCAATTTATATCTACTATTATAATGGACAGAAAGTAGAAAAATATCCCTGTTTCCATTTAGATTTACAAATTTTGTGTCCCTTGGAAATAAAATAATATATCTACTTACACAGTTTGTAAATATCTCATTATAGATATTAAACCATTGTATTTAAAAGTAAGTTTTTTACATTTTACATCTAGTGATCTACCTTGAGTCATTATTTTACTATACCCCTGTGATTCCAAAGATACAGCATGATAAGAGAAGGGCCTTACAATTATTCTGTTGTTATTAGATATCATTTCAACATCTTTGACTCTAATTTGTGTAACATTATCTCAATTATTAAAATGACTACTTGGATACATTTCAAGTATATGTTTGAAATCGCAAAGTATAGCTAGTTTATTAAGTGGTGCCCCAGAATTGAACATTGGATTGATTTGATTGTACCTTGTTCCAACATGCTAGCCCTAATCACATCACAATTAGATGTCTCAGGTCTATCCCATTCTTAAGAACATTAGTGCTTTCAAAATATAGCAATTAATTCATATAGCCCAGTGAAAGATTTTGTTACCAGCTATTTTTGTTGGATACATTTTACTCTACAATTCTTAATATAATCTAAAAAATGTATTTTGACCATTCCATGGTTTTCTTTTATCAGGGAAGAAATGAGACAAATGAGATCACTGGTTCAGTCAAGAAACATAGACTCTCATGAAACACATACAATATTTTTATAGAGTTCACTCATAAGTGGGGTTGGGTAAGTAGACTTAGGGTGGGTTTGGGAGATAGGGTCATGATAGAAGGCTGGAGAACATCCAGCTCTGGACACTGGAATCAGTCCTTTGGTGTTTTTGAACCAAATATGGTGTTGGAGTCAGGGCAAGGCAAGACTATAACCTTTAAACTGCTTCTTTAGTTGTGGGTTTCATTTGTAATCTCTTAACTCATTAATGAGAAAATATGTGTATGTGCTTTCATTAAAATATATAATCAGGTGATTAGGGTAGGGATCAAAAGGATAGAACATGTAGATTATATGCAGTGCGTTAAGTTTCTCAGCAACACACTGTGCTATCTGTGGCCCCTCCAAAAATATTTGATCCATGTCTGAGAATGTGACTCTTATATTTGGGAGGACCTAGGTTTAATCTCTGATGAAACATTAAGTGCACACTCATGCACACATACACACACTGCTGATCCATTTTCTGTGCAAAAGGTGTTTATCTTCTTTCAACTCATTTCTGCAATATGGAAAGCATTTCAAAACTTTGGGAAGCAATTTTTTAACTGTCAATGATGGAATACAAATAAGAATCTGAACAATAAAAATATAAACTCTATCTCTGTGTAGATCTCATGCATTTACACTGATGTTCTACTATTGGTAAAAGAAGGGAGGCTTTTCTAGGGAAGGCAGAATTTTATCCCACATATTTCTGGAATGAAATAGAAGCATTTTCCAGGTTTCCTCCACGGAAGTCCTTTTAATTTAAAGGATCTAATCTCATGATTTTACCTAAAGTTTACCATTTAATCACCAATACAGTTTCAATAATCTCTATAATCGTTGCCTCTAGTATCCCAGGTAACTCACCAGACCACATCTGGAACTTGTTTCAACACAAAGACAAGCTCAGTGTCGGTAGTGGAGCCATAACTACAGGACAGATCTCTGCTACATACTCTTTCGTCATACTATCTAGACTGTGGAAGGAAAAGAGTGAATATTAGCCCTTCCTTGGCCATCAGAGGTTAGGCACTCAGGTCCCTTTGGTACTAGCAAATTTTCTGTTGCACAAGGCATGCACATAATTTTAAAAATACCCTTGTGTCCAAACATAATGAGTGTTCCTGAATATTATACACAAGATGACACTGAGTGTCCTGAGGGTCTAGTTGTGCTCACTGAAACAAATTATGGCAAGCATATAGTTGTTTTTAAAGAAATTAACTTATTTGTTTTGCTGGGTTTGAAATTATTCACTGCTTCACAAGTGCCAAGAAAATCCTCTTCTCTGAGTTATACACCTCCTCTGGGATATATTCTCTGAGTATGTGTTGTGTTTGCAATTCAGAATATTCAACAGACTTAATTTATTATAAAACTTAATTATATATTGATTTGATTTAAGATATCTCTTTCCAGTATCTAATACTGTAATTTTATTCATAATTAAATGGAATAAATGTTAGTAGATTGCAAACAATAAAGCAAAGGTATATCACCAATATAATATTCCTAAATATCAAATAAATTTTATTTTGAACCAAGAAGCACACGCTTAAAAATTCATCTAGATATTTGTTCAGTGGTGGATTGACTGCTATAAAACCATTAAACATTATAAAGCAGTTTCATAGTTTCATGATCAATTAAGAGTGTTGATTGGGAGTCGGGAGGTGGCGCAGGAGGTAAGGTGCCTGCTGCCTTACCTGCGCTAGCCTAGGACGGACCACGTTTCGATCCCCCGGTTCCCATATGGTCCCCCGTGCCTGCCAGGAGCGACTTCTGAGCACATAGCCAGAGTAACCCCTGAGCGTCACTGGGTGTGGCCCAAAAACCAAAAAAAAAGAAAAAAAAAGAGTATTGATTGCCTTTAAAACAGTAAGAGTTCCCTTTTCTCCATTCCAAACAGTCCTGTGTTTTTCATACAAGTTACTTTGCTCATATAAGGTCATAAATGTGTATTGAAAAATTTATTTCCTTGATGAACAGTGATAAGGAATACGGAACATTATTTTCACTGCGCATTTATTCCTCTTTATGTTTTTTTTTTTGAGTTGGTGTCTGCTCAGTTCCACTCTCTATTGGTGGTATGTGTTTGCTTCAATGTTTAGTTTTATGAATGTTATCTATCTGTGATATTAAATTATCTATCTTTGATATTAAATATTTAGTAGATATGTTGAGTGGTAACAGTACCAATTAAACATGGTTATATTATGTTATCCATGGTTTCACAGAGCAAAACTTGCTTTGAGAAGGGACATTGTGGACTCATATGTAATGTTCAGGGTTTATTACTGACTCTGTACTCAGGGTACCAGAGATTGAATTGATGTTCGCCACATTGGAAGCAAACATCTTAATGTGCTGTATGATCTCTTTGATCTGAAAGAACAACTGTAGTTATTTACCACAATTTTTATTACTATAATTTTGTAGTACAATCAGAGAAAATAACACCTCCTAGTTTTTCTTGGTATTGCTTTATCTATTGAGGCATTTATGGCTTCACGTGCATTTTGTTATATTTGTGCTGTATCACTAAAAACATCTGTAAAAATGATATGTCCTGCGGCCACATAGGTGGCCACATGCTCAGGAATTCCAGACTCTCTGTAACTGGGCCTATGTGCTGACATGGTTGCTGATGTGGATCATGGGTGTGACTAGTGGGCCCCCAGATATCAAAGCAGAGGAGACAAGCTGCCTGCTCAATCTCAGAAAAATATTCATTTCTATTGATATGGTTGATTAGGCATCTCTGCAGACATCAGTAAAACCACACTCAAATTTGGCCATTGGTGGTTTTTGTGGCTGTGTGTTCAGCTGACAAGGCTACAGTAGGATGTCATACTTCTCTGACCCCAAATGATGTGCCCCAGAGTTAACAGTTGAGACTGGTGTACTCAGGAGTTTTTACAGTTTGACTTGCTTCTCTTTCAAGAGTAAAATGACATTTGTAGCTGGCTGATAAGCTGGCATGGCAAAGATGTGGATCATCTGCCAACAAATTTATTTATTTTAACCAAATTTGCTGAATAACATGTATTTAACTTATTTTTTGTTCTTATTATCATTAAAGCCTGCCATGCCTTTCTTTCAAAGGGGTATATATTACTTGTTTTCAGATCATGAAAAAAGGAATATCTTGTAGTCTTTTTTTAATGTGGAGTGTTTCATGAATGTGTATGTCATCCATGTGCAGGGACTATGCTAATCTTCTCTGTATCCTTCTAATTTTATTATATATGTAGCCAAAGCTAGCATATCTTCTAGACTAGTGATGGCTGACCTTTTTGAGCCTGATTGCTTAAACTGCTGCACACAACCAAAGAATTTCCTCAAAGTGCCAGCATGCTAATTAATCCTCAATAACAAGAGTTTGGTATCTAAAAACTTTTTTATATAAAGTTGCCTGAACTATTTACCATCATTTTTAAAGGTTGGAATATTTGTATTGTCATAGAATCAATTTGACTTATAATCCTTTGGTTTTCATTTCAATTTGTTAGCAATTTATATTTTAATGTGTTCATTCAATTTAATGAATTTAGGAAGAATTTGATTCAGTTACTCAATATATTTTAAATGTATTATCAGTTAACATGTCAAATGTATGCTGAGTAAAAAAAAAAGATAAACTTCTTAAAACTGTTAACTGTGTCAAGACTTGGTGTGTATTCCCAAAGACTCTATGCATGTTTTTCTTTGTATAATTTACAATCAAATTTGAAAATAGTTAAATCATTATATTCCTAATAATATGTTGTAAAGAAAAAAATAGCTTTAAATTAGACCAACTATTTTTATTGGAAATTCCAGATTGGAATACAACAGGACCATGTGAGTTCCCTTTTCTAAATAACATCTTTCAATAATATTTAAATAACTTAGAAATAATAATAAATAATTTAGAAGTGACTTAGAAAGTGTCTTAACTGCAAACTGTAAACACTGCTTCATGTAAACATATGCATTGGGCATGCTCTGAAAAAGTTAATGTGATTTTTGTTATAGCATGCATGCTAATAACTTGTCAATCCTTGGCTCATAGTGCGTTAATTTTAGAGGAACACATGCAACACTCATGTCATCTGTTAATCTGTTTATATCATCAGATTTTATATGAATCAAACCTGAAAACAGCTGCTCACAAGCATAGGATGACCCAAACAAAGTAAGAGCAATCCCACCCAGCAAAATCACTCTCCTAGAGTATCTCAGGCTGGGCCGGAAAGCCAAGGAAGACTCTGTCCTCTAGTGCAAACCAGCTATCAACAGTAAATTGCAGAAAGGCAGGTTCCCTGTCTGTGACGTCAGGGAGTATATTAAGCTGAGAAGCTTCTGCACCTCAAAGGTTATAGTGCCCATGATACAAAGGCCACCAACTGAGTCGGAGAAACTATTCACCCAATACCCATTAGAAAAGGGGCTTATATACAAAATATACAAGGCACTGACAGAACTGTACAAGAAAAAACGTCTAATTCCATCAAAAAATGGGGAGAAATGACAGAGACTTTGATAAAAAAGAAATACAAATGGCCAAAAGTCACATGAAAAAAATGCTCCACATCACTAATCATCAGGGAGATGCAAATCAAAACAACTATGAGGTACCACCTCACACCACAGAGATTGGCACACATCACAAAGTATGAGAACAACTGGTGTTGGTGGGGATGTGGAGAGAAAGGAACTCTTTTCCACTGCTGGTGGGAATGCCATCTAGTTCAACCTTTCTGATAAGCGATATGGAGATTCATCCAAAAACTGGAAATTGAACTCCCATACGATTCAGCTATACCACTTCTAGGAAAACACCCTAGGAACACAAAAATACAATATAAAAATCCCTTCCTTACACCCATATACATTGCAACACTATTTACCATAGCTCTATAATAACTCTGGAAACAACCAATTCAACAGATGAACGGCTAACGAAAATGTGGTACATATACAGAATAGAGTATTATGCAGCCATCAGGAGAGATGAAGTCATGAAATTTTCCTATACATGGATATACACGGAATCTATTATGCTGAGTGAAGTACGTCAGAGAGAGAGAGAGAGAGAGAGAGAGAGAGAGAGAGAGAGAGAGAAAGATGCAGAATGGTCTCACTCATCTATGGGTTTTAAGAAAAATGAAAGACATTCTTGCAATAATTTTCAGAGACAAATGAGAGGAAGGCTAGATGTTAAAGCCCACTTCTTCAAGCTCACCACGAAGAGTGATGAATTTAATACATTGCAAACTATTCTAACAATAAAAATATATGAGGGAAACAGAAAGCCTGTCTAGAGTACAGGCGGGAATGGGGAGGAGAAGAGGGATATTTGGGACATTGGTGTTGGGAATGTTGATGGGTGGGTGTTCTCTTATATGACTGAAATCCAACTACTATCATGTTTGTAACCAAGGTGTTTAAAGAAAAGAAGAGCAATCCCAAGTTCTTTCATGGGCTTAAAATTGTCTGGCAGAGAATTCCATGCTTCTAGGATTTCATATTCAGAACTGCTAGCATGTAGTCTATCCTGGAGAATGACCCATGTACATTGGAGAAGAATGTGTATCCAGGTTTTTTGGGATGAAGTGTCCTATATACATCTACTAGTCCTCTTTCTTCCATTTCTCCTTTCAGGACCAGTATATTTTTGTTGGGTTTCATTCTGGTTGGCCTATCAAGTGTTGATAAGGCCGTGTGAAGGTCTCCCATAATTATTGTATTATCATTGATTTCTTCTATCAGATTTGTGAGCAACTGTATTAACTAATTTGCTGGTCTCTCATTGGGTGCATATATGTTTAATAGTCTGATTTCTTCCTGTTGCACATATCCCTTAATTAGAACATAATGACCATCTTTGTCCCTTACCACTTTTCTGAATATAAAGTTGGTGTCATCAGATATTAATATGGCAACCCCAGCTTTTTGAAGGCATTGTTTACTTCTATGATTTTCCTCCAGTCTTTGATTTTGAGTCTATGTTTATTCTGCCTACTCAGATTTGTTTCCTGTAGGCAGCAGAAGGTTGGTTTCATCGTTTTAACCCACTTTGCCACTCTGTGTCTTTTAATTGGTGAGTTTAGTCCATTAACATTAAGAGAGAAGATTGTCATAGGGTTTGATGTTATCTTTGTAGATAAGTTTCCTGTGTTTGTTGGTCTCTCTTGTCTTAGAGTAGACATATCAGTTTTTCCTTTAAGGCTGAAAACTTCAGTGAAGTTTTTAAGCTGTTGTTTATCCATGAAGCTATGTATACTTCCTTCAAAACTGAAGGCGAGTCGGGCTGGGTGCAATAGTCTCGGTGAGGCGTTCACTTCTTTCAGTCTTGTCACAATATCCTACCACTGTCTTTTGGCCTTGAGAGTTTCTTGTGACATGTCTTCTGTAAGTCTCAGGTATGCTCCTTTGAATATAATTTCCCTTTTTGATCTTGCTGCATTCAGTATTCTATCTCTATCTGTAGGATTTGTCATTGTAACGAGAATGTGTCTGGGGATGTTTTTCTTTGGATCTTTCTTAACTGGTACTCTTCGGGCATGCAGAATTTGATTGCATGTAGTCATTAACTCTGGTATTGTCTCTTTGATGATGTCTTTGACAGTTGATCATCCTGGTGATCTCCTACTTGGGTCTCTGGGACTCCAATGATTCTTATGTTGTTTCTTTTGGGTTTGTCAATGACTTCAATTTTCATCTGTTCACATTCCTTGAGTACTTTTTCCATTGCCTGATCGTTTGTCATAAGTTTCTTTTCCCATTTCTTCTGCTGTGTTGAGTTTTTGTGCATCACATCTTCCAGTATTCTGATTTTCTCTTCAGCTGCTGTTACGCTGGTGTCGAGGGCATCCACTGAGTTTTTCAGTTGAGCTACCATGTTTTTCAGGCCTGCTATTTCAGTTTGGAGTTTGCTGAGTTCTGTCTTTGTGTTCTGTTCTGATCGATCTATGCTTTCTTGGAGTTTTACAAACATATTCCATATTTCTAATTTAAGTTCCTTATCTGAGAGGTTAAGCAGAGGTTAAGCAGAGGGTTGTGATTTTTAAGGTCATCCAAACCATCATCCTCATTCTCGGTGCATAGTGTTTGCCTACAAGCTTTCCTCATCATCACACCAGTAGTGTGGTTTTTCCTGCATGTTGTGATGGGGTTTATTGGTTAGAAAGCCTTTTCTGGAGCTCCAAGAATTCAGAAAAGACAGAAGCAGAGAAAAAGACTCCCCTCGGTCCACAGTTCCCTTAGCAGAGCACAGTAGGGCGGAGTCTCCCACAGGAGGAGCAATCAGCTCTCCAATTGGGAATCTCCACAGGCAGATCTTACTCATTCATTAGCTAGCTGGCAGCTTCAGAATGCAGTGATTTCTGGATTCACTTCCCAGGGCTCTAATCTTTGGGGAGAGCTCCAAGAATTCAGAAAAGACAGAAGCACAGAAAAGGACTCCCCTCGGTCCACAGTTCCCTTAGCAGAGTGCAGTAGGGTGGAGTCTCCCGCAGGAGGAGCAATCAGCTCTCAAATTGGGAATCTCCACAGGATTCAAGGGGATAGAAATCTTGCAAGCTACCTTTGCCGAACACAAGGCTCTGAAATTAGATGTGAACTACAAAACCGCACAGAAGAAAAACATTACAACTGGAAATTAAACACCCTGCTACTGAACAGCCAGTGGGTCCGAGATCAAATCAAAAAGGAAATCAAAACTTTCCTGGAAACAAATGATAATGAAGACACCACTCCCCATAATCTATGGGACACAGTAAATGCGGTACTGAGAGGAAAAATTATAGCTCTACAAGCACACATCAGGAAGGAAGAAGGGGCATACTTAAATAACCTAATGGAACAGCTCAAAAAATTAGAAAATGGCGAACAAAAAGAACTAAAAATAGGGAGACAGAATGAAATTGCAAAGCTGAAAGCAGAACTCAATGAAGTGGAAAACCGAAAATCAATTCAAAAGATTAACGAAAGCAGAAGTTGGTTCTATGAAAAAATAAACAAGATTGATAGGCCATTGGCAAAATTCACAAAGGAAGAGAGAGAGAGAGAGAAATCTGATAACACGTATTAGAAACAAAAAGAGGGAGATCACGACAGATACTGCAGAGATCCAAAGGGTAATCAGAAACTACTTCAAGAAACATTATGCTACTAAATATGAGAACCTGGAAGAAATGGAAAAAATCTTGGACACATATAACCTTCCACATTTAAATAAGGAGGAGGTAGATTATCTAAACTCCCCTATCACCACTGAGGAAATTGAAAATGTAATCAAACATCTGCCAAAAAGAAAAGCCCAGGCCCAGATGGATTTCCTAACGAATTTTTTCAATTCTTTCAAGAGGAACTACTACCAATCCTAGCCAGGTTGTTTCATGAAATTGAAAAAACGGGAATACTCCCACAGCTTTTATGAAGCTAACATCATCTTGATACCAAAACCGGACAGAGATGCTGCTAAAAGAGAAAATTACAGACCAATATTCCTGATGAATGCTGATGCCAAGATTTTCAACAAAATCCTGGCAAATAGAATCCAATGTGTCATCAAGATCATACACTACGATCAAGTAGGTTTCATTCCAGAAATGCAGGGTTGGTTTAACATCCGTAAATGCATCCACATCATACACAACATCAATAAGAAGAAAAATAAAAATCACATGATTATATCAATAGACGCAGAGAAAGCATTTGATAAGGTCCAACACCCATTCTTGATCAAAACTCTCAGCAAGATGGGAATGGAAGGAACCTTTCTCAATCTAGTCGAAGCCATTTACCACAAGCCAATGGCAAATATTATCCTTAATGGAGAAAAACTAAAAGCCTTTCCTCTAAATTCTGTTACAAGACAAGGCTGTCCGCTATCACCACTCCTCTTCAACATAGTACTGGAAGTTCTTGCTATAGCGATCAGGCTAGTAAAGGATATCAAGGGAATCCATATAGGAAAGGAAGAAGTTAAGCTCTCATTGTTTGCAGACGACATGATACTCTACCTAGAAAACCCTAAAGAGTCTACCAAAAAGCTCCTAGAAATAATAGACTCATATAGCAAGGTGGCAGGATATAAAATTAACACACAGAAATCAATGGCCTTTTTATACACTAACAATGATAGGGAAAAGAAGGAAAATAAGAAGGCAATCCCATTCACAATAGCACCACATAAAATCAAATATCTTGGAGATAACTTGACCAAAGACACGAAGGACCTATACAAAGAAAACTATAAAGCCCTGCTCCAAGAAATAAGGGAGGACACACGGAAATGGAAACATATACCCTGCTCATGGGTTGGCAAGATTAACATCATTAAAATGGCAATACTCCCCAAAGCATTATACAGATTTAATGCGATCCCTATAAAGATACCCATGACATTCTTCAAAGAAGTGAATCAAGCACTTATGAAGTTCATCTGGAACAATAAACACCCTAGAATAGCTAAAGCACTCTTAGGGAAAAGGAAAATGGGAGGCATTACTTTCCCCAACTTTAAACTGTACTACAAAGCAATAGTTATCAAAACAGCATGGTATTGGAATAAAGACAGACCTTCAGATCAGTGGAATAGGCTTGAATCCTCAGACATAGTCCCCCAGACATACAAGTACCTAATTTTTGACAAAGGAGCAAAAAATCCTAAGTGGAATAGGGAAAGCCTCTTCAACAAGTGGTGCTGGCAGAACTGGTTAGCCACTTGCAAAAAAGCGAAAATAGACCCCCAGTTAACATCATGTACGAAGGTGAAATCCAAATGGATTAACGACCTCAATATCAGACCTGGTACCATAAGGTATATAGACCAACACGTTGGTAAAACAATCCATGACATTGAGACAAAGGGCATCTTCAAGGAGGAAACAACCCTTTCCAAACAAGTGGAAGCAGAGATCAACAGATGGGAATACATTAGACTGAAAAGTTTCTGCACCTCAAAAGAAATAGTGCCCAGGATACAAAAGTCACCCACCGAGTGGGAGAAACTATTCACTCTACACTCATCAGATAAGGGACTAATATCCAAAATATACAGGGCACTGACAGAACTTTACAAGAAAAAAACATCTAACCCCATCAAAAAATGGGGAAAAGAAATGAACAGACACTTTGATAAAAAAAAGCAATACAAATGGCTAAAAGGCATATGAAAAAATGCTCCTCATCATTAATCATCAGGGAGATGCAAATAAAAACAACGATGAGATACCACCTCACACCACAGAGAGTGGCGCACATCACAAAGAATGAGAATAATCATTGCTGGCGGGGATGTGGAGTGAAAGGAACTCTTATCTACTGCTGGTGGGAATGCTGTCTAGTCCAACCTCTATGGAAAGCAATATGGAGATTCCTCCAAAATCTGAAAATTGAGCTCCCATTCGACCCAGCTATTCCACTCCTAGAGATATATCCTAAGAACACAAGAATACAATACAAAAACCCCTTCCTTACACCTATATTTATTGCAGCATTATTCACAATAGCCAGGCTCTGGAAACAACCAAGATGCCCTTCAGCAGACGAATGGCTAAAGAAACTGTGGTACATATACACAATGGAATATTATGCAGTTGTCAGGAGAGATGAAGTCATGAAATTTTTATATACATGCATGTATATGGAATCTACCATGCTGAGTGAAATAAGTCAGAGGGAGAGAGAGAGCCGTAGAATTGTCTCACTCATCTATGGGTTCTGAGAATAATGAAAGTCATTTTTGCACCAATCCTCAGAGATAATGGGAAGAGGGCTGGAACTTCCAGCTCACTTCATGAAGTTCACCAAAATGAGTGGTGAGTGCAGTTATAGAAATACCTACACAGAGAACTATCCTAATCATATTCATGAATGAGGGAACTGGAAAGCCTGTATTGAGTACGGGTGGGGGTGGGTTGGAAGGGAGGGAGATTTGGGACATTGGTGGTGGGAAGGTTGTTCTGGTGAAGGGGGTGTTAAAAAAGTTAAAAAAAACATGTAACTAAATCAAAAAAGAAAAGAAAAATAAGGCCTCCCAATTCTTATCACAGGCTGTGTTCTTCACACTGTATAGAAAGAGGAGGTACAGGAAATACACCTCATATACACCTCAACCCAGACCCTTGCCTGGTCTGTATTGGGAATTTGGGGACAAAAAAAAAAAGAAGAGCGAAAAGAGATCCAATATTTTGTTGAAAATATCTAAAAAAATTTATACTTTTAAATATAGGTTTTTCTTAAGGAGTCTATTTTAGAAAAAATTAGCCCTATTTCAGGTTACAAAAATTAAAAAACAAACAAACAAAAATAAAACAGAACTGCTAGGAGTGATTTCATTTGTTATCCTTTCTCACTCCATACTTTCACGAGCCTCATGAAGGTCATTGGATTTACTTTTACAGATAGCGCTTTCTTGAAATTCCAATAGCTTCACTTACAAATTTTGAATATACAACCACTGTAAGCAGGAAAGACCAAGATCTTCAAATGTGGACTTTTCTGGGGAAGTTATAAATAAAATGATTGTCTCCATCTTACGGAACTGAGAAAATCTTTTACTACAATTCTCCTTTGCTTTGGCTACAATGGTAGAATATGCATTTTGAGTTTCCTGTTTTTTTTTTTCTATGACTGTCCACAAATGTTATAGAATTATCCAAATGTATTTTTAGGTTGAGAAAATATTTTAGCTGTCCACTCTCAAGGTCTTTAATAACATGCAATTTTCTCTCAAAAGTTTTGATGTCACCAAAAAAAAAGTTTTTATGTAACTAAACATGCTTTTTGCTATTTTTCCCATGCCTTTTAATTTTTTGTTTAGTACATTATAGTGGTTAGTAAAATGTGTAAAGAACAAGAGGTTGGCAAGCCAGGTCATGATGGTGAGTTGAAGATAGTCTTCCCCCTTTTTGTTCATAAATTGCCTAACTTCTTCTAAGCAGGCCACAAATCTCTCTAACACTCATCCTCTGCTCAACCACTGGACAATATTGTACTTCAAGTAAAGTGTTATATTATGCCTGAACCTCATCAAGAAGGGCTTGACATTATTGAAAATTAAGAGCATGCGCCATGATGAAGTTCACCATTTTTGTTACATCTTTGAGGGTAACTCAAGTGTTTTTCTGCTTTCTTTGGCTCAGATAGCCTCTTGATGTATTATGCAGTTAAATTGAATCAGTGGATGTTTCGCTTTCCTAGCAAAGAAATGAATAAATCCTGTTCTTGTCCCCACCATGGTAGGTGCTCCATCTCTAGTAACTGAAACCACTTTTTCTAGACTTCTGTCTAGTGATGTAAAAACCTCCATCACAGCATTGTGGATATCTAGCCCTTATGTTCTTCCAGCAAAGACAGCAGTTTTACCAGCTCTTCTCTCATGATGTCTTCAATAGCCTAATGCAAAATGAGCACTAGTCTTGCATGGTTAGTAACATTTGTACTTTCATCCAAGCACATGAGTATAGAAGGGTGTTTTTTGTAAGTCACAAGTAAGCTGTTGACTAACATCAGCAGCCCTTCGCATAATCCTATCTTTTGCAGTATTTCTGCTTACCCACACCTCAGAGATGCTCTAAACAATTTTATCCTTCTTTTGGAAATCATGGAAGAATGAAATATTCCCAGCCAAAATTGCCTTTTTGAGAAAAGCTCTATCAGAGTGGGGCTTACCATGTTTTGACATGCACAGTGAAATTTGAAAGCTGGCAGCTGTAAGATGATTATTTTTTGAAAGATAGTTTCTAAAACTAAGAGATTTGGAGTTATGTTTCTTTAATTTTTGTACAAGGAACTTTTTTCTCTGAGCTAAATCAAGTTCAGCAACACTGTTAAGGTTGGTCTCAAAGTGACCTTTGACACTTGATGTGCAAGAAACAACACTTTTTTATTAACTTTTTTTATTTTAATCATAGTAGTTTACATGATATTCACAGTAATATTCCATTTACAAGTAAACATTGAATCAGGGGAATTCCCATCACGAAGTTGTCCTCCCTCCACCTCCATTCCCATTCTGTCTCCCATATCCTCCACCCTCTCCCCAGGGTCTTCTAGATTGAGTGACTCCCTCTGTTTCTGGTTTATTACTTGGTGATCTTATATCTGATTGGGCTTGGTGTCTCCATTGCTTCTTCCTCTGATTGGGAGGCAGGATTAGATAGTTCGAGTTTTGTGGTTTTGTTTGGGGAAGAGTACCGTAATAGAGTGGGGTTAAAATTAAGTATGCCTACAATGGGCAGAGTCCTTCTAGCAGTTCTCATCCTCAGTTTGAGAGAAGGGGAAAAGAAAAGGTGAAGCACCACAACATTTTACAAAGACATATCAAATAAGACATCTAGTGAGCATTGTAGCGATAAAGATATGCACCACATAATTGCCATGGTCTTGAGATAAAAAACCTGACAGAGCGCAAAAAATCAAAGAGAAAAGAAGAAAGAAAAAGTATATATATAAGGAAAATAGTGGACTACTACTTCTATATCTACACCAAAATAAGAAGGTCGACAAAAACTAGGTAAGAGAAAAATAAAATAGTAATAGGAAAAATAAATTAAAAAAGATTATTTTGAGCTTCTTGTCTCACTCACTTTTGTGGTTTTTGGGTCCCACCTGGTAGTGTTTAGGGGGATACTCCTGGCTCCATGCTCAGATATTGCTCCTGGCATGCCAGGGGACCAAGTGGAACACTGGTATTCCAACCGATAACCTTCTGCGTGAAAGGCTAATGACTTACCTCCATGCTATCTCTCCGTCCTCCCCCCCCTTTTTCCCCTTCTGCATAGGCACACTAAAAATTGGGGTCATTCGAAAAGGGAATCTCCTTGGCCTAAGAGATACATGGTTTCTTCCCCCTTGGAATATGTCGTTATGGGCTTATCTATAGACTCCTTTCTAGTTCATTTGCTCTCTCCTTGATTTTGTTGTGTTGTATGGAAGACTTCTTCTCTGGTCTGGATAATGATATCACACCTTTGTATCTAGAGGTCTCAGTCTCTGCCCAGATCAGGGTCCAGGTGAGCCGGAAGGAGATCCGGGGAGCTGGGAATGGGGGCTGGGGAGCAGCGTGGGCAGTGGAGCAGGGGACAAACGCCCAGTCTCGGGGACGCAGTGAAGGAGACACAGGGAAGGGGATGAGTGGGCTGTTGGAGTGACACGTAACAGGCACCCAGGAAAGACCCTGAGCCCTGTGAGAGAGGCCAGAGAGAGATCAAAAACTTGCACCAACGTAGCATAGGTAGCCCAGGGGGGACAAAGAGCCAGGGGGAACAGTGATCAGAGATACAAGAAGCAAGCACAGCCTGACTCCCAAGTGGGGGAGGGGAGTCATCTAGGCTCAATGGCGCCGATTGAGCCTGTGGTCAGGAATGGAACTGTACTGTCTGACTTGAAAGTGAGGGTAAGGATCAGGCTTGACTGGAGGACTTGAGAGGGGTCAGGCCTCAACAGCACACCCAAGAGGAGCAGCACTCCAGAGAATGGACCCATCCCCAACACACAGGTGGCAAAAGTAGCCTGAATACAGGAGACACGACACTCTAAGTCACATCAATACACACAAAGGAATATGGGGATATCAAGGAAGACACTGAGTTCAGGGGATTTGGAAAGAATCCCAAATAAATTTCCAAGTCCCCCAAAATGCACAGACCCAACAGAAGAAGACCTTAAAGTAGCCATGAGGAATGAAATACAAGACAGATTAAAGGAAATGAGAAACATTAGCCAGCGAATATAAAAAGTCCTTGGACAAACAAATCAACCAACTAAAAAAAGAATTGTCACAAAATATGAGAATCTCCATCCAAACAGAATTAGAGGAATTACATAAAACCATAGAAAGCCAGAAGAGCAGAATTGCACAGCTTGAGAATCACATAGAAGAACTCAAAGATAAACTGCAAGCAAAAGATAATAAAGAAGACAACAAAGAATTAGAAGGTAAAGCACTGGAAGTAAAAATCCAGTACTTAATGAACAAAGACAAAAGAAACAATCTAAGAATTGTAGGCATACCAGAAGGAGAGGAAACAGGGAAAGGGGAAGAACAATTAGTCAGAGAAATAATAACTGAGAACTTTCCCACCCTTTGGAAGGATACATCTGAACAAATTCAGGAAGCGAAAAGAATCCCCAGCAAAATAGACCCGAACAAACCAACCCCAAGACATATAGTAATTCAAATGGTAAGAAACAAGGAGAAAGGTGATTTACTTAAAGCAATAAGGGAGAAAAAACACTCACATACAAAGGAAAGAACATTAGAATCAAACCAGATCTCCCCTATGAAATACTCCAAGCAAGAAGACAGTGGAATGACATATTTAGACGATTGAATGAAGAAATCTTTCAACCTAGAGTCCAATATCCAGCAAAACTCTCATTCACATGGGAGGGTAAACTAAAATCATTCTCAAACAAAAATGATCTTGCATTATTTGTGCAAACAAAACCGATCCTAAATGAACTACTCAGAGACGAATTACACAATCCAAACCCTCGATTATAACAAAAACCACCCTAAACAACACAATCGCACAACAGCCCTCTCTGTCAATAATCTCCTTAAACGTTAATGGACTAAACTCTCCCATTAAAAGACACATAATAGAGAACTGGATTAGAAAACATAAACCAGATTTTTTCTGCCTACAAGAAACACACCTACAAGTACAAGATAGGCACAGGATTAGAATAAAAGGATGGAAATCAATTATCCAGGCCAATGGAAATTTAAAGAAAGCTGGGACGGCCATTTTGATATCAGACCAAATTACATTCAACCTCAAGAAAGTGATCAGAGACAAAGAGGGTCACTACTTACTGATCAGGGGAACGCTAGACCAAGAAGTGCTAACACTGGTTAATATCTATGCACCTAATGCAGAGCCTGCAAAATATGTTCAGCAACTACTTGCAAAACATATGAAACATATGAAAGGAAATGTGATAATGGTAGGAGATCTTAATACTCCACTATCACCACTGGAGAGTGAAGAAATCCGTCCCCAGAAGAGGTTCACTAACGGAGGTAGGGAGGAGGAGGTCTCTCCCCTCCAGCTCGGAGAGTGTGTCTACCACCCAGTAACCAGCGGTTCTGATGTGAATCGGCGGGTAAACAGCTCACGGAGAGTCAGACTTGTTGAAATATCAGCTTTATTCGGTGGAAAGAACGGAGGTCCAATGACTCAGCATCCGTTCCAACCCAAAAAGCCCCAAACCTTACACAGCCCTCTGTTTTATACTAGAATCAGGTACCACCCTAGGGTAGGAGCAGAATGCCAGGTCACACCCTAGAGTAGGGTCCAATCACTGATCAGGGTAGGATCAGGGTAGGTTCAGAAATGTGTATACATTCCAAATCGTGATAAGATTAGAAATGTTTACATATGCAACAGAGAGATTCGCCAGACAGAAAACTAACAAAGAAATAAGAACCCTAAATGAAAAACTAGAAGAACTAGGTCTAATAGACTTATATAGGACCCTCCACCCCCAGAAAGCAGAATACACATTCTTCTCAAGTCTACATGGAACCTTCTCCAGAATAGATCATGCTTTAGGATGCAAATCTAACCTGCATAAGGTCACAAAGGGAAAGATCATAAGAAGCACTCTGTTGGATCACTATGCAACAAAGGTCAAAATTGACTGTAAAAAGAAGCAATGGAGAAAATCCAACATCATCCTGCTCAAAAACAGCTGGGTCAAAGAGGTGCTCAAGAAAGAAATAAAAAGATTTCTTGAGACAAATGACAATGAAGAAACAACTTGTCAAAACTGATGGGGCACAGCAAAAGCAGTAATCAGGGGGAAACTCATAGTAAAACAATCCTATATCAGGAAAGAGGAAAATCACAAAATTAACAGCTTAAAGGACCACCTTAAGGTGCTGGAACAACAGCAACAAAAAAACCCAAATACAACCAGAAGACAGGAAATAATAAAAATCAGAGCAGAAATAAACAACATAGAAACTAAGAAAACAATACAGAAAATCAATGAGACCAAGAGTTGGTTTTTTGAAAGAATAAACAAGATAGACAAACCACTGGCAAGACTCACCAAAAAAAAGAGGGAGAAAACCAAATAAACAGGATCACAAATGAAAGAGGAGAGATTACAACAGAACCCCAAGAAATCCAACACATCATGAGGGCATATTATGAACAACTATACTCAATGAGGCTAGAGAACCCAGAAGAAAGTGACAGATTCTTGGAAAAATACCAGTTTCCAAGTCTAGAAAAGGAGGATTTATAAATCCTAGACAGGCCAATCACCTCAGAGGAAATAGAAACAGTAATTAGGAAACTTCCCAAGAACAAAAGTCCAGGCCCAGATGGTTTTACAGGTGAATTCTATCAGACTTTCCAAGAAGAATTACTTCCACTGATTCATAGGCTCTTCCACGTCATTGAAAATACAGGAATCCTTCTCAATTCCTTCTATGAGGCTAATATAACCCTGATTCCCAAAGAGGGCAAAGATACCACCAGGAAAGAAAACTACAGACCAATCTCACTAATGATAATAGACGCAAAAATACTAAACAAAATCTTAGCGAACTGAATACAGCAATACATCATAAAGATTATACACCACGACCAAGTGGGTTTCATCCCAGGGATGCAAGGATGGTTCAACATACGGAAATCAATCAACATCATAAACCACATCAATAATAAAAAAGAAAAAATCCACATGATCATATCAATCGATGCAGAAAAGGCATTTGACAAAATCCAACACCCATTCATGCTGAAAACACTAAGCAAAATAGGTCTTGAAGGAACTTTTCTCAGGATTGTTACAGCTATCTATGAAAAGCATACAGCCAACATTATCCTTAATGGGAAAAAACTAAAAGCATTTCCACTAAGGTCAGGAACCAGGCAAGGATGTCCACTTTCTCCACTCTTATTCAATATAGTCCTAGAAGTCCTAGCAATAGCAATCAGACAAGAGAAAGGAATCAAAGGAATTCAAATAGGGAAATAGGAACTCAAACTATCTCTTTTTGCAGATGACATGATGATATACATGGAAAATCCTAAAGAATCTACAGTAAAACTCCTAGAAACAATAAACCAATACAGCAAAGTGGCTCGTTACAAGGTAAATACACAAAAGAGAGTAGCATTTCTCTATACAAATATTGAAGCAGAAGAGAGAAAAATTAAGAACACAACTCCATTTAAAATAGTACCAAAAACATCAAGTATCTAGGAATCAACCTTACATGGGAAGTGAAGGACTTATACTAGGCAAACTTCAAAACACTTCAGAAAGAAATTGAAGAAGATCTGGAGAAATGGAAGAACATCCCATGCTCATGGATAGGTAGAATCAACATAATCAAAATGACTATCCTACCCAAATTCCTATATAGATTCAATGCAATTCCAATCCAACTTCAGACATCATTCTTTAAAGAATTAGAACAATCAATCATAAAATTTATCTGGAACCACAAAAGACCCACGATAGCCAAACACATACTAAAAAACAGAAAGCTGGGTGGCATATCCTTACCTAACCTGAAACTATACTATAAAGCCATAGTGATCAAAACAGCATGGCACTGGTACAAGAACAGAGCCTCAGACCAGTGGGTTAGAACAGAATTCCCAGACATAAGCCCCCAGATATGCAGTCAACTGATATTTGACAAAAGAGCCAAGTACTTGAAATGGGACAAAGAAAGTCTTTTCAACAAATGGTGTTGGCATAACTGGAAAACCACATGTAAGAAACTCAAAATCGACCCATACCTCACTCCTTATACAAAAATAAACTCAAAATGGATCAAAGACCTCGAAATTAGGCCCGAGTCTATAAAGTTTATAGAGAATAAAATAGGTAGAACACCCGAAGGCCTATATATCAATAATGCCTTCGAGGATGGAGCACCAATGGCAAGAACTCTAGTGGCAAACATAAACAAATGGGACTACGTCAAACTAAAAAGCTTCTGTATGGCAAAAGAAACCCTACCTAACACAAGAAGACTGTTATCTGATTGGGAAAAAATCTTTTCACCCATCATACCAGATAAAGGACTGATATCCAGAACATACAAAACACTCAGAAAACTAAGCCTCCCCAAACCAAATAAAGCCATAAAAATGGGGAGATGAAATGAATAAACACTTCTCTGAAGAAGACCAAAAGATGGCCAACAAGCACATGAAAACATGCTCACCTTCACTCATCATTAGGGAAATCCAAATAAAGACAACAATGAGGTACCACCTTACACCAGTGAGGATGGCTCACATCAAAAACAATAGGAACAATCTATGTTGGTGGGGATGTGGCATGAAAGGCACTTTCATTCACTGCTGGTGGGAATGTCCCCTAGTCCAGCCCCTATGGAGAACAGTCTGGAGAGTGCTCAAAGAACTCAGAATTGAGCTACCATTTGACCCAGCAATTGCTCTCCTAGGTATCTACCCCCAAGATGGAAGGACATTTATTCCAAAGCATATGTGCACACCACTATTCATAGCAGCTATTAGTGTAATAATCAAGTCTTGGAACCAGCCTCGATGTCCAATAACAGATGAATGGATCATTAAGATGTGGTATCTATACACAATGGAATACTACATGGCAGTAAGAAATGATACAATCACAGACTTTGCAGCAACGTGGATGGACCTAGAACATATTATGTTAAACGAAGTAAGCCAGAAGATGAAAGATAAACACAGAATGATAGCACTATACTGAAGTAGCTAGAACATACACCTTATATACAACTAATACTCAGGGCAGAAACTCCAAACACTGTAATAGTCAACACATACCGGAGGGCTGCATCCAAAACATATGAAAGAGGATCAACACAAACTCTGAACTATGCATTATGTCACATACACACACACACACACACACGCAAACAAAAGCAAAACAAAGAAAACCTCAGCAACAGCAGAAACATCAGCATAGAAAGACCAGGTAAATAATCAGCCTTCTACTATAAAGGCCCATAATAAGCCTTGAGGGATCTTATGGAAGCACTCCATAATAATATCTTCCAATGCATTAATCTTTCTACACTTAAAATAACCTCTCAGCTCTTCTGTCCACAGGCGTTCGAGGATACGAAGCATGGACAAACCAAGAATGTATCTCGGGACTCAACCACACGAGATACCATTCCCAGATTGCACTATGAGAATGCCCTGATAAAACTCCTTTAATACATCCTTTATCTCTAGATTATACCTTCTTATAGGACCAGAAGCACGAGATCACCAAGACCATCAAAGCAGCGACTGTGACCTACAGACTTATACTACAGACTCTACCCATCGAACCCATTCAAACTAGCATTCCCTTGCTCCTTTCTCCACTCTTCTCACTAGTTTTTTTCTTCTTATTTTTTTTCTTTTTTCTATCCTTTCCTTCTAATTTAATTTCTCTTCTCTTTCCTGCCCCTTCCATATACTGTCCCCATCTCCCCCCTTGAAAACTTGACCACCCCTCCAACCCTCACTCCCATCCAAATTCCCCAGCTTACTAAAACACTTCTACTCAGTCCCCAAACCAATAGGCATCAAGAATGACCTTCTACCCCAGGAATCCAGTGCCCAGCACCCAAGCGAAGTGACAACCAGTCAAACTACACCTCGCCCCCTACAAGAAAAGGCAATCAACTCCCCTCCAGACCCATGCTGCGTGATCCTCCTTACCAACCCTTCCTAACATGGGCAGTTACTTGAAACCGGACTTAGCTCTACAATTATCCCCCAATGCATGAACTCTTCTCAAGTCCTCCCTATCGCAAATCTTTTGCCAATATCAAGAGGGTCAGGTTGGGAGATGAAAAGTCCCCCGAGAACCCACACCCACAAGAAACAAAGGGGAAACCCATACTACCATCATAAGTATTAGACCTGTATTACACTACCTCTTTACACGCTTTACACTAAATGCAAGACACTCTCCTGCATCACCTGGTGGCTCGATTTAATTTAATTTAATTTTTTAATTTATTTTTTTGTATTTATTTTTTTATTTAATTTTTATTTCTATTTTTTATTTTTTCTCTTTTTTTTACTTCATTTGGTAAAAACCTTTTTCTCTTTTTATATATACACGTGAGCACATTTTTTAAATTTTTTTATCTCTACTTTTATCTACCTTGGGGGTGTGACCCGTTTTAGTTTTCTTCCCTCTCCACCCTCAAATGCACCGGGAAGATAACGTAATACCTTTTCTCCCTGCAAAAAGGCACACTAAAAAAAGGGGGGGATCTATAAAACCGAGCTCTTATTCATTAGGGATAAGAACTCATACTTGTTTACAAGACAGGGGTACCTCCTACCTTGAAAATATGTCATGTGGACCCAACTTAGACCACAGACGATCAGACACCAACCGTCCAGCCTTGAACCCTGGATCACAGACATAGAAATGACATGTTTCATCACAACAACCACAGGAAACAAAGTCCAACCGGGACATCCATAATGGTGCTCAGACACCAGCAAGTGACAGCCCAAATAGCTTTTATGAAGCCAACATCATCTTGCTACCTAAACCAGACAGAGATGCAACAAAAAAAGAAAATTACAGACCAATATCGCTGATGAATATAGATGCAAGATCCTCAACAAAATCCTGGCAAATAGTATTCAATACCTCATTAAGAAGATCATCCACTACGATCAAGTAGGTTTCATTCCAGGAATGCAATGATGGTTTAACATCCGTAAATCTATCAACATAATACACAACATTAACAAGGTAAAATCCAAATGGATGAAGGACCTTGATATCAGTCCCAAAACCATAAATATATAGAACAACACGTAGGCAAAACACTCCAGGACATTGAGACTATAGTCATATTCAGGGAGGAAAATGCACTCTCCAGGCAGGTGAGAGCAGAGATTAACAGATGGGAATATATTAAACTGAGAAGCTTCTGCACCTCAAAGGAAATAACACCCAGGATGCAAGAGCTACCCACTGAGTGGGAGAAACTATTCAGGAATACCCATCAGATAAGGGGCTAATCTCCAAAATATAGAAGGCACTGACAGAACTTTACAAGAAATAAACATTTAATCCCATCAAAAAATGGGGAGAAGAAATGGACAGAAACTTTGACAAAGAAGAAATACAAATGGCCAAAAGATACATGAAAAAATGCTCCACATCACTAATCATCAGGGAGATGCAAATCAAAACAACTATGAGGTACCACCTCACACCACAGAGAATGGCACACATCACAAAGAATGAAAACAAACAGTGTTGGTGTGTTGTGGAGAGAAAGGAACTCTTATCCACTGCTGGTAGGAATGTCATGTAGTTCAACCTTTATGGGAAGCGATATGAAGATTCCTCCAGAAACTGAAAATCGAGCTCCCATATGATCCAGCTATACTACTCCTAGAAATATACCCTAGGAATACAAAAATACAATACAAAAACCCCTTCCTTACACCTATATTCATTGCAGCACATTTACCATAGCAAGTCTCTGGAAACAACCAAGATGCCCCTCAACTGATGAATGGCTAAAGAAACTGTGGTATATATACACAATGGAAAACTACGGAGCTGTCAGGAGAGATGAAGTCATGAAATTTTCCTATGCATGGATGTACATGGAATCTATTATGCTGAGTGAAATAAGTCACAGATAGAAAAATGCAGAATGGTCTCACTCATCTATGGGTTTTAAGAAAAATGAAAGACATTCTTGCAATAATAATTTTCAAACACAAAAGAGAAAAGAGTTGGAAGTTCCAGCTCACCTAATGAAGGTCACCACAAAGAGTGATGAGTTCAGTTAGAGAAATAACTACAATTTGAACTGTCCTAATAATGAGAATATATGAGGGAAATGGAGAGCCTGTCTAGAGTATAGGCGGGGCTTGGATGGGGAGGTGGGAGATTTGGGACAATGGTGATGGGAATGTTGTACTGGTGATGGGTGGTGTTCTCTACATGGCTGAAACCCAAACACAGTCATGTATGTATTAAAGGTGTTTAAATAAAATATATTATAAAAAAAGAATTCAGAGACAACAAAATCTCTGAGAGTAAAAAGAAAGAATATAAAAAAGAAAAATCACCCTGCCATCCTTCATATATTTACACTGATCTTCTTCCATGGGTAAAGACAGAAGGCTTTCTTCCTAGAGAAGTAGAATTTTATTGCACCTAATACTTCTGGAATGGAATGGAAGAAATTTCCAGTTTTTCTCCACTAAAATCCTCCTTTTCATTTAAAAGATCTGATATTCTGCATTATACTTAAAGTTTTGCGATTTAATTACTAATACAGTTTCAATAATTTCCCTCTAGTATCCCAGGAAATTCACCAGAGCACATCTAGGTACTTGTGTCAACATAAGAGCAAACAGTGGACCCTTACTGCAGGAGTAATCTCTGTTACCTACGCTCCCGTCATGTTATCCAGCCAGTGGAAGGAAAATAATGTATATTGCCATTCCTTGGCCACAAGGGTTAGATCCTCAGGTCCCTTTGATACTAGCAAATATTCTATTGCTCAGAGATTGTACATAGTTTTAAAAATACCCTTGAGTCCAAACATGCAATTATATTGAGTTTTTCTGGAGAGTATACACATGAGTTGTTTTCATAATGACATTGAGAGTCCCAAGGGTCTAGTTGTGCTCATTGAACCAAATTATGCAAAAAATATAGTTTTGCTTTAGAGACAATAATTTATTTATTTTGCTGTGCTCAGCATCACCACTGCTTCACAAGTGCCAAGAAAATACTTTTCTCTGAATTATACAACTCCTCTGAGCTATTTTCTCTGGTTTTTCTGGTGTTATTTCAGAATAAACATACACACCTCAATAGTTAAAGAAATACAAAGAAAAATATTAGACTTAATTTATTATAAAACTTAATTTATTATATATTGATTTGATTCAAGTTGTCTTATTCCAGTATCTAATTCTATAACAACTCCATTTATAAGAAAAGCAAATAAATGTTAGTAGATATCAAGCGATGAAGCAAAGATATATTTCCAAGATTAATACCCTTGTTAATAAATTTTATTTTAAACCAAAAGGCACATTAATAAAAAGTCATCTAGATATTTGTCAAATAGTGGTTTGACTACAATAAAGCCATTTGATACTATAAAACAACTTCATAGTTTCATGATCATACCCAACTACAAGTGTTTACTACTGAAGGTGAAAACCTTCTAACAAACAGTAGAAAAGTCCTCTTTCTCTATCCCAATCAACCCTGTTTTTTATATGTTACTTTGCTGGAATGAGTTTATAAATCATTCTGTTGGACTGTATTTCCTTGATAGGGAACACTTTTTCCTGTGTCAGTTGCCCCTCTTTATTTTTTTTTAAGTCAGGGTCTGCTAAGTTCCACTCTCCATTGGTGTGGCATGTTTTCATTGATGTTTAGTTTTATTTATGTATTATAAGTGCTCTTTGATAATAGACATTTATGTAGATATATGGAGCAAGAACATTTTCTCCCATTAAATATGATTATCTTATTTTTAACCATTGTTTCACAGAGCAAAATTTGCTTTGAAAAGGGGCTTTGTTGACGCAAATGAAATGCTCAGGGCTTATTCCTGACTCTGCACTCAGGGTAAAAGAGATTTAATTAACATTGGCCATATAGGAGGCAAGATTCTTAATTTTCTGTATTATCTCTTTGGTCGAAAGGAAAATTGCAGTTATTTAACACAGTTTTATTATTTTTTGATGATTATTATTTTGATTATTATAGTTTTGTAGTACAATAAGAGAAAATAACACCTAATATTTTTCTTGATATTGCTTTAAATATTGATGTGTTTATGGTTTCATATGCATTTTGTAATATGATATTTGTGTTGTATTATTGAAAATGCCAGTATTTAAAAATGGTGTGTCCTGTGGCCACATAAGTGGTTATGTGCTCAGGAATTCAAGGTTCTGTGGAACTGGGCCTATGTGCTTATATGGCTGCTGATGTGAATCATGCATGTGGCTACTGGACTTCTAGAAATACAGAGGAGAAACAAATTACCTGTCCAAACTCAAAGAAAAAAAGCATTCCACTGGATTGGATGAATATGTATCTCTGTAGAGATCAGTGAAAAAGCACTGAAATTTGGCGATTAGTGATTTTTGTGGGTATGTGTTCAGTTGAAGAGGCTTCAGTACTATTTCCTTTGAGGTGCAGAAGCTTCTCAGCTTAATATATTCCTATCTTTTTATCTCTGCTTCCACTTGCTTGGAGAGTGCTGTCTCCTCTTTAAAGATGATATACCTTATATAGTGCTATTCTATGTACCTTATATTTTAAGGTTTGATATCTTTAATACATTTGGATTTGATATTCATACATGGTGTTAGCTGGGCATATGAGCTTGTGTTTTTGGAAGTGGCTAACCAGTTGTGCCAAAACCACTTGTTAAAGGGCTTTCCTTGCTGCATTTAGGATTTGTCGCTCCTTTATAAAAAATTAGGTGATTGTATGTCTGGAGAACATTCCCTGAGTACTCAAGCCTATTCCACTGATTTGAGAAAAACTAAAAACTAAAAGCCTTCCCTCTTAATTCTGGCACAAGGCAAGGTTGTCCTCTCTCACCACTCCTATTCAACATAGCACTGGAAGTACTTGCTATACACATCAGGCAAGAAAAATATATCAAGGGAATCCATATTGGAAAGGAAGAAGTCAAGCTCTCACTGTTTGCAGATGACATGATGACTTAGATAACCCTAAAGACTCTATCAAAAAGCTTCTATAAACAATAGACTCATATAGCAAGGTGGCAGGCTACAAAATTAACACACAAAACTCAATGGCCTTTCTATACACTAATGATAATAAGGAAGAAATGGACATTCAGAAAACAACCCCATTCACATTAGTGCCACACAAACTCAAATATGTTGGAGTCAATTTGACTAAAGATATGAAGGACCTTTACAAAGAAAACTATAAAACTATTCTCCAAGAAATAAGAGAGGACTAGCAGAAATGGAACCACACACCCTGCTCATGGATTGGCAGGATTAACATAATCAAAATGGCAATACTCCCCAAAGCATTGTAATGCGATACCTCTAAAGATACCCATGACATTTTCAAGATGTGGATCAGGGACTTTTTAAATTCATTTGGAACAATAAACACCTTCGAATAGCTAAAGAAATTATTGGGGAAAATATGGGATGCATTACTTTCCCCAACTTTAAAATGTATTACTAAGCAATAACTATCAAAACAGTACGGTATTGGAATAAAGACAGACCCTCAGATCATTGGAATAGACTTGAGGACTAAGAGAATATTCCTCAGACATGCAATCACCTAATCTTTGATAAAGGAGCAAGAAATCCTAAATGGAGCAAAGAAAGTCTCTTAAACAAGTGGTGTTGGCACAAATGGCTAGTCACTTGCAAAAAAGTGAACTTAGACCCCCAGCTTACATCATGTGTGGAGGTAAAATCCAAATGGATTAAAGACTTTAATATCAGACCTGATACCACAAGGTATACAGAACAACACGTAGGCAATCACTCCATGACATTGAGACTAAAGGCATCTTCAAGGAGGAAACGGCACTGTCCAAACAAGTGAAAGCAGAGATTAACAGATGGGAATATATTAGGCTGAGAAGCTTCTGCATCTCAAAGAAAAAAGTGCTCAGGATACAAGAGTCACCCACTGATTAGGAGAAGTTATTCACCCAATATCCATTAGATAGGGGGCTAATATCCAAAATATACAGGGCACTGATAGAACTCTACAAGAAAAAAACACCTAATCCCATCAAGAAATGCAAAGAAATTGACAGACACTTTGATAAATAAGAAATACAAATGGACTAAAGGCACATGAAAAAATACTCCACATCACTAATCATCAGGGAGGTGCAAATCAAAACAACTCTGAGGTACCACCTCACACCACAGAGATTGGCACACATCACAAAGAATGAGAACAAGTAGTGTTGGCTGGGATGCGGTGAGAAAGGAACTCTTATCCACTCCTAGGAATATACCCTAGGAACACAAAAATGCAATACAAAAATTCCTTCCTTACACCTATATACATTGCAGCACTACTTACCATAGCAAGACTCTGGAAGCAACCAAGATGCCCTTCAACAGATGAATGGCTTAAGTAACTGTGGTGCATATACACAATGGAATATTATGCAGCTGTCAGGAGAGATGAAGTCATGAAATTTTCCTATACATGGATGTAAATGGAATCAGTTATGCTGAGTGAAATAAGTCAGAGAGAGAGAAAGATGCATAATGGTCTCACTCATCTTAGGGTTTTAAGAAAAATGAAAGATATTTCTCAACAATTTTCAGAGACAAAAAGAGGAGGGCTGTACATTATAGCTGACCTCATGAACCTCACCACAAAGAGTGATGAATTTAGTTAGAGGAATAACTACATTGTGAACTATCCTAACAATGAGAATGTATGAGGGTTATAGAAAGCCTGTCTAGAGTACAGATTGGTGTGGGGAGAGTAGGAGGGATATTTGGGATACTGGTGGTGGGAATGTTGCATTGGTGATGGGGGGTGTCTACTTATATGACTGAAACCCAACCACAATCATGTTTGTAACCAAGGTTTTTAAATAAAAATATTATTAAAAAAGAAACACCAAGATTCTTATAAGTTTTTAAATACAATTATTCAATCATGCAAAGTTGCACACTACATTAATACATAAAATTTTCTTGTAATTTTTCAGTTTTAACTTTTTATTTAATTGTGATTTAGTTTACTTTATTCTTTTTTTACTATATTTATTTAAACACCTTGATTACAAATATGATTGCAGTTGTGTTTCAGTCATATAAACAATACCCCCTTTCATCAGTGCAGCATTCCCATCACCAATGCCCCCAATCTCCCTTCTCGCCACACTACCCCCACCTGCACTGGAGACAGGATTTCTACTTCCCTCATTCATTCATATTGTTTTGTTAGTTCTCATTGTAGTTATTTCTCAACTGTACTTATCACATTTTTGGTGAGATTCATATTGTGAGATGGACCTTCCAGTCCTCCTCTCTTTTGTCTCTGGGATTTATTGTAAAAGTATTTTATTTTTCTTAAAATCCATAGATGAGGGAGACTATTATGCATCTATCTCTCTCTCTTTGACTTATTTCACTCAGCATAATAGATTCTATGTACATCTATGTATAGGAAAATTCATGAATTCATCTATCCTGACAGCTGCATAATATTCCATTGTGTATATGTACTACAATTTCTTTAACCATTCATCTATTGAAGAGCATCTTGGTTGTTTCCAGAGTCTGGCTATTGTAAATAGCGCTGCAATGAATATAGGTGTAAGGAAGGGATTCTTGTGTTTTTGTGTTCCTAGGGTATATCCCTAGGAATGGTATAGCTGGACCATATGGGAGCTCAATTTCCAGTTTTTGGAGGAATCTGCAAATCGCTTTCCATAAAGGTTGAACTAGATGGCATTTCCACCAGCAGTGGATAAGAGTTCCTTTCTCTCCATACCCCTGCTAAGCACAGCTTGTTCTCATTCTTTGTGATGTGTGAAATCTCTGTTGGCATGAGATGGTACTTAATAGCTGTTTGATTTGCATCGCTCTGATGATTAGTGATGTGGAACATTCTTTCATGTGACTTTTGGCCATCTTTATTTCTTCTTCGGCAAAATGTCTGTTCATTTCTTCTCCCCATTTTTTGATGAGATTAAATTTTTTTCTTGTAAAGTTCTGTCAGTGCCTTGTATATTTTGGGTATTAGCCCCTTATCTGATGTGTATTATATTTTATATAAATAATGAACTTGAAGAGAAAGATAAAGAATACCCCATTTAATGGATCCAACTTGATTTTTGTTCTAAAACTCAATTTAGCAATGTATATGAAACATGCCCATCAAAAGAAATAAATCAACATTGAGGGAAATAGAATAGGACATATGAAATTGAGAAATATTCCATATTTATGGAATAGAGAATTTTATATTATCAAAATGTTCAACCAGTAAGAACGTTATGTAGATTAAATTTAATTCTCATCACATCCTATTTCAAATATTTAGAACAAAAGCTATTAAAGTTTGTATGATTTGAGCTATTCCCCAAAGAGCCAAAGCAATTGTGAAAAAAAGGATGATAGAGACATTGCATTTTCTGACTTTAATTTATAGGAAGCAAATATTTTAATTTGCTGTTCTATCCCTTTGGTCCATAAGAACAATTGTAGTTATTTACTACAGCTTTTATTATTATAATTTTGTAGTACAAGCAGAGGAAATAACACCTACTATTTTTCTTGGTATTGCTTTATCTATTGAGGCATTTATGACTTCACATGCATTTTGTTATATTTGTGCTGTATCATTAAAATTGTCAGAAAAAAATTATGTGTCCTGTGGCCACATAGGGGGACCACGTGACTCAGGAATTACAGACTCTGTGGAAATGGACCTGTGTGCTGACATGGCTGCTGATGTGGATCATGGGTGTGGCTACCGAGCTTCCAGAAATCAGAGCAGAGGAGACAAGCTGCCTGTCCAAACTCAGAAAATATTCATTCCTGTTGAATTGTTTGATAAGGCATCTCTGTAGACATCAGAAAACCACACTCAAGTTTGACCATTGGTGGTTTTTGTGGGTGTGTGCTAAGCTGACAAGACTTCAGCAGGTTCTCATACTTCTCTGACCCCAAATGATGTGCCCCAGAGTTAACAGTTGAGACTGGTGTACTCAGGAGTTTTTATAGTTTGACTTGTTTTTCTTTTAAGGGCAAAATGATATTTGTAGCTGGCTGATAAACTGTCATGGCAAAGATGTGGATCATCTACCAACAAATGTATTTCTTTTAACCAGTTTGCTGAATTGCATATTTATTTACTTTATAATTTGTTCTTATTATAATTGAAGCCTGTCATGCCTTTGTTTCAAAAGGAAATATATTAATTGTTTTCAGATAATGAAAAAAAGAAAATCTTCTAGTCTTTTGTTAAATATGGAATACTTCACTAATTTGCATGTAATCCTGTTCAAGAACTATGCTAATCTTTTCTGTATGCTTCCAATTTTAGTATATGTGCTGCTGAAGTGAGTACATCTTCTAGACTTCTAAAAAGCACTAACGTGTTTAACTTATAATTTGTTCTTATAATTTAAAAATGCCGTAATAATTTATATTCTTATAATTTAACAAATGTCTTTTTTTCAAAAGGAAATACTTGCAGACAATGAAACAAAGAAATATCTTCTAGAATTTTAAAAATTATTAACATAGGGACTGGAGAGATAGCATGGAGGTAAGGCTTTTGCCTTTCAGGCAGAACAGTGGTTTGAATCCTGGCATCCCATATGGTCCCCTTTGCCTGCCAGTGGAGATTTCAGAGCATAGAGCAAGGAGTAACCCCTGAGTGGTGCCAGGTGTGACCCAAAATGACCTATTCAAAGAAAACTATAAAACCCTTCTCCAAGAAATAAGAGAAATAGAAACACATACCCTACTCATGGATTGGCAGGCAGGATTAACATAATTAACATGGCAATACTCCCAAAGCACTCCATGACATTGTGACTAAAGGCATCTTCAAGGAAGAAACTGCAATATCCAAACAAGTGGAAGAAGAGCTAAACAGATGGGAATATATCAAGCTCAAAACCTTCTGCATCTCAAAGAAACAGTGTCCAGGATATACAAGAATCACCCAGTGATTGGGAGAAACTATTCACCCAATATCCATCAGATAAGGGACTAATATCCAAAATATATAAGGCACTGACAAAACTTTACAAGAAAAAAATCTAATCCCATCAAAAAATGGGGAGAAGAAATAGACAATTGATAAAAAGAAATATAAATGGCTAAAAGGCACATGAAAAATGCTCCACATCACTAATCATCAGGGAGATGTAAATCAAAGTAACTATGAGGTATCATCCTAGACCACAGAGTGATGTGTCACACATCACAAAGAATGAGAACAAGTAGCGTTGGCGGGTTGTGGAGAGAAAGGAACTCTTATCCACTTCTGGTGGGAATGCCGTCTAGTCCAACCTTTATGGAAAGTGATATGGAGATTCCTCCAAAACCTGGAAATTGAGTTCCCATGTGATCCAGCTATTCCATTCCTAGGGATATACCCTAGGAACACAAAAATACAGGAACCCCTTCTTTACACCTATAGTCATTGCAGCACTATTTACCATAGCTAGACTCTGGAAACAACCAAGATGCTCTTCAACAGATGAATGGCTAAAGAAACTGTGCTACACATGCACAATGGAATATTATGCAGCCATCAGGAGAGATGAAGTCATGAAATTTTCCTATACATGGATGTACATGGAATTTATTATGCTGAGTGAAAGTCAGAGGGAGAAAGAGAAGCAGAATGGTCTCACTCATCTGTGGGTTTCAAGAAAAATGAAAGACTTTCATGCAATAATTTTCAGAGACAAATAAGATGGGGGCTAGAAGTTGTACTTCACTACATGAAGCTCACCACAAAGAGTTGTGAGTTCAGTTAGAGAAATAACTACATTGAGAACTATCATAACAATTTGAATGAATGATGGAAGTAGAAAGTCTGTCTAGAGCACAGGTGGGGTGGAGAGGAGGGAGATTCAGGACATTGGTGGTGGGAATGTTGCACTGGTAAAGAGGAGTGTTCTTTTACATGACTGAAACCAAACCACAATCATGTTTGTAATCAGTGTTTAAGTAAAGATATTTACAAAAGGGGCCCGGAGAGATATCAAGGCGGCATTTGCCTTACAAGCAGCCGATCCAGGACCAAAGGTGGCTGGTTCAAACCCTGGTGTCCATATGGTCCCCCGTGCCTGCCAGGAGCTATTTCTGAGCAGACAGCCAGGAGTAACTCCTGAGCACCGCCGGGTGTGACCCAAAAACAAACAAACAAAAAAAAGATATTAAAAAATGAAAATGAACCTTGCCTATCAAAATCAATGAATCAGCAGTTAAAGAAATAAAAGAGGACAAAGAAATGTAGAAATATTTCATGTTAATGGAACACAGGAATTTATATTGTCAAAATTTCCAGGTAGTAAGAACCTTAAGTAGATTAAATGTAATTCTCATCACATTTCAGTGATATCCCTTAAGTCTGTAGAACAAAGGCCACTAAAGTTTGTATGACTCAAACAATTCAACAAATAGTCAATGCAATTTTGAGAGTAAAGGAAGATAGAGAAATTTCTTTTTCTGACTTTAACTTATACTGTAATGATATAATCAAAGCCCTTTGGGGCTGGAGAAATAGCATGAAGGTAAGGCGTTTGCCTTTCATGCAGAAGGTCATTGGTTCTAATCCCAGTGTCCCATATGGTCCCCTGAGCCTCGCCAGGAGCTATTTCTGAGCTTGGAGCCAGGAGCAACCCCTGAGCACTGCAGGTGTGACCCCCCCCAAAGAAAACGACTGATAATCAAAGCCCTTTAATTGTGGAATAAGACAGATTCAAACCAATGGAGTAAAATTCCCAGAGCAGAGAATAACATCCCAAATTTATTTACATTATTGTATATTCTTTTTTTTTTTTTTTTTTGGTTTTTGGGTCACACCCAGTGACGCTCAGGGCTTACTCCTGGCTATGCGCTCAGAAGTTGCTCCTGGCAGGCACGGGGGACCATATGGGAACCGGGGGATCGAAACGTGGTCCGACCTAGGCTAGCACAGGCAAGGCAGCAGGCACCTTACCTCCTGCGCCACCTCCCAGCTCCCATACATTATTGTATATCCTTTCATTTAGTTTATACTGTGTATTTGCATTTTGTGTTTGGTCTCTACATATTTTGAGGAGGAATTTTTAGTTTCATTTTTATTTATCATGTATTTTATTGGGTGGTTTGGGTCATATCTGTATTCAGGAATCACTTTGGCTGACTGTGGTATCATATAGGATAGTGGGAATTGAACCTGAGCCAGCTGCATGTAATTCCAACATTCTACCTGCCATATTATTGCTTTAGTGCTTATTTTTAATTAAAAATTTTTTTTCTCTGCTCAGATTTCTTATGACAAAGTGCTCTGAGCAACATGCCTGGCCTGGTATATAATCTAAGCTGAGGCTCCTACACACAGCATGCTCTCCATGTATTTAAATTCCCTCACCAGTCTCTTGACCAGCTTAAGTTTTGTACTTCATTTCTAGCTGACACTCATTGTGCTATAAAAATACTTGACTGAAATTTGATCTTCTTGATTTTAGTGACATTCTTCTTGTGTCTCAGCATGAGATTTTTGTTAAGAGTGTTCTGTTGCGGCCAGAGAGATAACATGGAGGCAGGGCATTTGCCTTGCATGCAAAAGAATGGTGGTTTGAATCCAGGCATCCCATATGGTCCCCCAAGCCTGCCAGGAGTGATTTCTGAGCTTAGAGTCTGGAGTAACCTCTGAGCACTGTCGGGTGTGACCCCCCCAAAAAAAGCCCCAAAACAAACAAACAAACAAAGAAAGAAAAAAGTGTCCTGTTGTGTGCTTTGGCACATGACAGACATTGTGAACTACCTCTGTGTAGTAAAACAGCCCTTATGAAGGGCTTGGATGGTGGATGGAGGCCTTTGTTCTTAGGCCCCAGCCACCTGGCTCCATCCCCCATTAACCGGTTGGGTCAGCAACTTCAGGTGGTCGTGGTGGGAATCAGATTCACTCAGACAGGCTTCATGAGAGATAACATTTTTATTGGCCCTGGCCATCACGTGTGTGGCCTATATCATAAACCTATGCAAGCATTTGCCATTCTTAGCTAGCCTTGCATCTTAACTTCTTTCATCCATGTCTCCTCTAACCTCCGTCCTGGCAAAAGACCCTCGTCCCTTGGGTCAAAGGCCTTATCTAACCTTCCCAAGACCCCTCGCAGAAATGGGCAGGGTCTTTCAGGTAAAGATACAGTAATATCCGCCCAAGAAACCTACAAGAAATGGGCGGGTCTTGTAGGTAGCTACACCTATATCCAGGGTGGAGTCACATCAACTGACTTCACTCAGAAGGGCAGAGCCAGAGGAGTGTGGTTGCTCCAATTTTATTTGTGGCTGTGCACATCTTCTTGGCAATGAACACTAGCACAACACAAAGAATACACCACACTACAAGTGTGACAATGGGGAAGCAACAGGGCAACACCATGCATAGGGAATGAAGATGGCAACGCTGATGACCTGGAAAAAAACTCCCAAACAATTATTTAGCCTCTCAAGTAAGGATATTAGAGAAGAAATATGGAGGATGTTCATAGAACTTAAAGAAAGCGATGATCGAGCTGAATGCACCACAAATAAGAATCAAGAGAATATGAAACTAAAAATCAAAAAAATTTCAAACTTAAATAACATGTCTGAGAAACTTGGTAGGTGAAATGAAAACCTCACTGGAACGCTTCTTCTACAGAGTAGCATTAGCTGAAGGATTGAATCAGTGACCTGAAAGATGAGATACATAACAACTTCATATAACAGAAGAGATTGGAAAAGAGCTTTAATGCAAATGACCAGACAATAGAAAAATCCTCAAAGTCTGTGAACAGATAAACTTGAAGTCTTTGATAAACTCAACAGAAACAACAAAAGAATCATAGGAGTCCCAGAACCTCAGGAAGAAAATCCCCAGTAAGTATCAACAGTCAACGATATCATTTCAGAGGAACTGCCAGAGCTAAAGACTGCAGACAACCAAATCCTGCATTCTTGTAGAGTACCAGCTAAAAGAGCCCCAAAGAAAAGCACCCCAAGACACATCCTAGTCACAATGATGAATATCGAACATAGATATTGAAAGAAAAAAGATCAAACAGGAAATTACATCCTAAGAAGCATCTTTAAGATTTACAGCAGACCTGTCACAAGAAACCCTCAAGGCCAGAAGGCAGTGGTAGAATATAGAGACAAAACTCAATGAAATGAATGCTTCACCTAAAATACTGCACCCACAAGACTCACTTTCAGATTTGAAGGAAGTAAACATAGCTTCATGGATAAACAATAGCTCAGAAACTTTACAGACTTAAAACCAGTCTTAAAAGAAAAACTAAAAGATTTACTTTAAGACAAGTCAGAACAAGAAACATTCTCCATGACAAATATTTCTCTTAATGTCAATGGATTAAATGCACTAGTTAAGGGATACATAATGTTGCAACTTTGCCCTTGATGGGGTTGACTGATGGAGGGATGGAGGATGAGGCCTTTCTCCTCCAGCTTGGACCACATGTCTGTTACCCTGTTTAGCCAGCAGTTCTGAGGTGAAAGTGGCAGGAAGAAAGCTAACAGGTAGCCAGGCTTCTGAAGAAAACAGCTTTTATTCCGTGGAAGAGGCTAAAGTCAAAAGACCCCAGAATCAGCCCCAGGAAAAAAGGTCCTTGCCTTTCACAGACCCTTGCTTTATGCCCCAGAATCAGGTACTACCCAATGGTGGGATCAGGTACCACCCAATGGTGGGAGCAAATTCAGGTCCCACCCTAAGATGGGAGCAGAATGCCAGGTCACACTCTAGGGTAGGACACAATCACTGATCAGGGTAGGGTCAGTGACATAATAATCACATTGAAATGCTTACATACACAACACATAGTGCCTAAATATATAAAAAAAAAAGTTGAATCCAACATTCTGATGCCTACAAGAAAGACATCTTAATAGTCAGAACAAACAGATTCAAAATCAAAGGTTGAAGGAAAATCATCCAGTCAAACAACTCCTGTAAAAAATTGGAGTGGATATATTAATATTAGATGGCACAAACTTTAGTCTTAGAAAAGTTATAAAGGATAAAGATGGACATTTCATAATAATTAAGGGATACATACAACAGGAAGAAATCACACTCCTAAGCATATACACACCCAATGTGGGACCAACAAATTTTTAATACAATTGTAGATTAATCTAAAGACATTGTATCAATGCAATAATAGTGGAAAATCTCAATACTTCTCTGTCACCTGTGGACAGGTCAGCCAGGTTATAACCCAACAAAAATATACTAACCCTGAAGAGAGGTATGGAACAAAGTGACCTAGTAGTGGGGGCACTCCACCCCCAGAAAACTGGATACACATTCTTCTCCAATGGACATGGAGAAAGACCACATGCTGGTCCATAAAACATAACTTCATAAAATCAAAAGGATAAAAATTGTACAGACTACTTTCTCAGATCACAATGCACTGAATTTAAAAATTAACTACAAAGGAGCACAGAAAAAAAATTGACACTTGTAAATTAAACAGCTCACTACTGAAGAACCAGTGGGTCAGAGTTGAAATAAAAGAGGAAATCAAAAGATTCCTGTAAATAAATGTGAATGAGGAGACAAATTATCAGAATTTGTGGAACACAGAAAAAGCTGTATTTAGAGGAAATTTTAATGCTTTACAATCATGCATCAGGATGGAGGAAGGGACCTACATAAATAGCTTAATGATAGTTTATAAAATTAGAAAATTATCAACAATATGAACCAAAAATAGGTAGACTGAAGGAAAAAACTCTTAGTGCAGAAATCAGTGAATTTGAAATCCAAAAAACAATTCAAGTTACCAACGAAAAAAATTGCTTTTTGAAAAAAATAAACAAGACTGATAATCACTATCCAAACTCACAAAGAATGTGAGAGAGATAATCTTAATTATAAGGAATAGAAATGAAAATAGGACACTACAGATACTGGAGAGATTCAAAGGGTAATCAGACACCTCTTCACCACTTTGAGAAACTCTATGCCACTAAACAAGAAAACCTGAAAGAAATGGATAAATTCTTGGAGTCTTACAATCTTATATGATTGAATCAGGATGATCTAGCATATCTAAACAGACCCATAACTATTAAGAAAATTAAAAAGGTAATCAAATGTCTTCCTCCCCCCCAAAAAAGAAAACAAAATCCCAGGCCCAGATGAATTTACTAACAAATTCTTTCAAAGCTTTCAAGAGGATCTACTACCAATCCTTTTCAGGCTCTCTCATGAAAATGAAGAAACAGAAACATTCCCAGATAATTTTTATGGAACTAACATCACCCTAATACCAAAAGCTGACAGAGATGCTGCAAAGAAACAAAACTACAGAACAATATCCCCAATGAAAATAGATGCAAAGATCCTCAACAAAATCCTAGCAAATAGGATCCAATGCCTTATGAAGAAGCTCATACACTATGACCAAGTAGGCTTCATGCCAGGAACAAAGTATAGTTTAATATATGTGAATTAATCAACATAATATGCCATATCAACAAAAGAACCATATGATAATATCAATAGATGGAAAGAAAACATTTGATAAGGTCCAATACACATTCATGATAAAAACTCTCAACAAGATGGAAATGGAAGGAAATTTTCTCAATATAGTCAAGATCATTTACCACAAGCCATTGGCAAATATTATTCTCAGTGGAGATAAACTAAAAGCCTTTCCACTAAATACAAGACAAGGCTAGCCCCTCTAACCACTCTTATTTAACACTACTAAAAGTACTTTCCATAGCAATGAAGCAAGAAAAATATATCAAGTGCATCCTTATAGTAAAGGAAGAAGTCAAGCTCTTACCGCTTGCAGATGACATGCTACTATATTTAGTTAATCCTCTATCAAAAAGACTCTATCAAAAAGTTTCTAGAGACAATAGATTCATATGCAAGGTGGCAGGCTACAAAATCAACACTAAAATTCAATGGTCTTCTACACAAAAAATGATAAAGAAGAAATGGACATTTAAAAAAAATCTCATTTATACTAGTGCCACACAACTACTAATATCTTGGAGTCAACTTAACTAAAAAAGTGAAGGACCTATACAAAGAAAACTATAAAACACTGCTTCAAGAAATAAGAGAGAACAGAAGGAAAAGAAGACACATAGCCCTTTCATGGATTGGGAGGATAAACATCATTAAAATGGCAAAACTCCCCAAAGCACAGTACAGATTTAAAGAGATTCCTCTAAGGATATTCATGAGATTCTTCAACAAAGTCCATCAAACAATCCTGGAATTTATTTGGAACAATAAACATCCATGAATATCTAAAGCAACTTTTAGGAAAAAGAAGATGGGCTGCATCACTTTCTCCAACTTTACTACAAAGCAATAGTCAATAAAACAGCATGTATTAGAATAAAGACAGACTTTCAGATCAATGGAATAGACTTGAGTATTCAGGGAATATTCATCATACATAAAATAAATTATTATTTTTGATAAAGAAGCAAGAAATGCAAAATAGAACAAGAAAAATCTCTTCAACAATGATTCTGGGAAAATTGGTCAGCCACATTCTAAAAGAAAACATGGACCTCCATCTAACACCATACATAAAGGTCAAATCCAAATGAATTAAAGACCTTGATATCAGACTGGACAATAAGGTAGATGGAAGAACATGTGGGGAAAACACTCTATGAAGTTGAGACTAAAGGAATTTTCAAGGAGGAATCATTACTTTTCAAACAATTGGAAGCAGAGAAAAACAAATGGGACTGTATTGAGCTAAGAATCTTCTACTCTTCAGAGAGCATAGTGACTAGGATACACCGGCCACTCACATAATTGGGTGTGATCTTTGGCATCCAATTTGTTCTGCAGAGACACCAGGAGCAATTAATGAGATCATGACCAGGAGTAACCCGTAGAACTACAAGGTGTGGCCCAAAACCAGAACAAAAAATATATGTATGTATATATGGTGTATCCCTCCTGCGGTGCTATTCCCAAACTACTGAGTGCCATGTAGAGAAATTGATCCAGGGATACCGCTTGAGACTTGAACCTTTGGAGAGACATTGTCCTAGAGAAGAGTAAAGAAAACACAAAGAGGATTCCCATCCCCTCATGATTAGTGACTTCTACTTGGGGCTGACTCTGGGCCATCCCTTCTTCCTAACAGGGTGCCCTGGTTAAAGGAGAGATAATCTATCAACACACTGTTGCTCAGGAAGAATTGTTCTTTTAAATAATATTTTATTTAAACACCTTGATTACAAACATGATTGTGATTGGGTTTCTGTCATGTAAAGAAGACCCTCCCTCACCAGTGCAACATTCCCATCACCAATGACCCAAATATCCCTCCTCCCCACACCAACCCTGCCTGTACTCTAGACAGGCTTTCTATTTCCCTCATACATTCTCATTGATCGGAGTGTTATCAATGTACTTATTTCTCTAACTAAACGCATCACTCTTTATGGTGAGCTTCATGAGGTGAGCTGGAACTTCCAGCCCTCCTCTCTTTTGTCTCTGAAAATTATTACTGCAAGAATGTCTCTCATGTTTCTTTAAACCCATAGATGAGTGAGGCCATTCTGAGTCTTTCTCTCTCTCTGACTTATTTCACTCTGCATAATATCAGGAAGCATTCTTAAGCCCCAATATTCATGCTTATCTTATCACTGACATCTCACTGGAATATGGTTCTTCTATGTCTTGTTACCCTGCACATATTCCATTGTCCTCTATCAGCATTGTTGGAATGGAACAAACTGTCCCTGGGACGCCTTTCTTTGGAGTCATCTACTGGCAAGAGGATTAGCACATATATTTCATCTCTTTCCTTGTTTGTAACACCTCTTATGCAAATGTGGATGCAATTGAGTCTGTATTGTAGACTTTCTATCTTATCTTTAATTTCTGTTCTTGTTAGATAGCTTCCTTTGCATGAGTCTCTGGATCTATGAGTTCAATTTTGGCTTCAGTCATTATACAAATGAGTCTCCATTGTGGTTTCAGTTTAACTATGAAAACTTAAATTATAATCAAATGCAAAATTAAATCTCTAAGAGTAGACACTGAAAAAATTGAAAGGTGCATTCACCCAGAACTTGAAGACATTATTAAAGTAAATAGAAAGCATAAAGAAATCCATTTTGTCCTCATAAATAGAATTAATGTTTTTATTCCTATAATCCAACATAAAGAAATAGAATTCTGCAATCCCTATCAAATTTGACTAGTTAATTTAATGAAAACTGAACAAAAAATAAAATAATGACATCAGATACACACTAGTAACCAAATAAATGTATTTCTGTGGAATAACAGTAAGAACAATAGAAAAAGGTGGACAAAATTTATTTATAGATTAATTCTAAAAATTAGTCATTAAGAAAAGAACTTGTCTCCTAAGAAGAGCATATAGAAGTAAGTATTTCTTTTCTTCTCTGAAAAACCTTCTTTACAGCTGACTTTATGGCTTTATTTCTCAGGCTGTAGATCATTGGATTGAATGTTGGGGGAATGACTGTATACATCATAGTAAGAAACATATCAAAAGCAGTTGGGGAGTAAGAATGAGGCTTAAAATATTCAAAGGAAGCTGTAGACATAAACAATATGACAACAGCAAGGTGGGGGAGGCAGGTGGAAAAGGCCTTGGCTCTACCCTCCACTGATGGCATCCTCAACACTGAGGCAAATATGTGCACATAGGAGAATATGATAAAGATGAAACAAAGAAATGACAGTAAAGATGTGAGGACAGTGACACCAACCTCAGCAAGATAATCACTAGAACAGGAGAGTTTCAGGATGTGAGGGATTTCACAGAAGAACTGCTGAATGATTTTGGGGTGACAGAAGCTGATGGAGAAAGTAGCAGCTGTGTGCATGACTCCAGAGATGGACCCACTGGCCCAGGCACTGACAACTCCATGGAGGCAGGTTCTGACATTCATGATAATGTCATAGTTCAGTGGAAGGCAGATGGCCAAGTAGCGGTCATAGGACATCAAAGTGAGCATGGCCAGTTCAACACTACCACAAACAATGAAAGCAAAGCACTGTACTATGCATTCCCCAAGGGAAATATTGCCACTCTGCATGAAAGAGTTGTAAATGGATTTCGGTACAGTCACCGAAATATAACACAGATCCAGAAAGGAGAGATGCTTCAGGAAGAAGTACATCGGGGTGTTGAGACTTTCATCCATGGAAGTGGTGATGATGATGAAGATGTTGCCAATTAAAGCCAACAAGTAGAAGACTAAGAACAAAGTTGTATATAGAATTTCTAGCTCAGGATTGGCAGAAAACCCCATGAGAATAAATCCACTCATGGTGAGATTAGCCATAGTCTTTCATCTCTGATTGATGTTGGCTGCAAAACAAATGGAAACATTTGAACAGAAATTTTCTGTTTCTTATTTTTTTGTGTGTGGTTTTTGGGTCACACCCGTCAGTCCTCAGGGGTTACTCCTGGCTCCATGCTCAGAAATTGCTCCTGGCAGGCATGGGGGACCAGATGGGGCACCGGGATTCCAACCGATGACCTTTTGCATGAAAGGCAAACGCCTTACCTCCATGCTATCTCCCAGGTCCCTGTTTCTTAATATTTTAAGCTTTATGTAATTCATGAAATTCATGTTAGAAATGAGCATCATAAATTTCTCGTTATAGTTGTGTAGTTTGCATAGGGATGATCACATTAAGTAATTTTATTACCTTTTTGTCAGATATGAAATTAATTGGAAGTTGATTAAGTTATAAATATGTAGTTATATAAAACAGAGGTTGATGAATTTTTGCTCCCTCACCTCATTTAAAGGGGGAAATGTATTTATATAAAGCTATACTGTAAATTTTATTAATGTGGCATTGAATTGTTCTTTTATTACCTAAAATATTTAACCTCAAATTATGATATCTTTGGGCCACACATGGTGATGCTCAGGGGTCACTCCTCTCTGAGTTCAGAAATTGTTCTGACTTTAGGCAACTATATGGGACACCTGGGGATATACTGCAGTCCCTCCTAGTTTAGATGTGTGCAAGGTAAACACCCTACTGCTTGTGCCACCACTATGATCCCTGAAATTATGATTTTTAAGCCAGTTTGGGTTCTGATTAGTCTTTATATCTAGCCTGATAGATCTGTAAAATAAGATATCTATACAAACAATGTCCTGATATATATCACAGATAGATGACCAGAACAGAGATATAACTAATAGCAGTCAATAAATTAAATTGTGGGCCAGAGTTTGCCTTGCACATGGCCTATCTAGGAGGGACCTTGGTTCAGTCCTCCAGCGTCCCATATGGTCCCCCAAGCCAGGAGCAATTTCTGAGTGCATAGCCGGGAGTAACTCCTGAGCATAACCTGTTTTGGTCCAAAACAAAAACAAACAAACAAATAAATGATTAGAAACACAATTTGGTTTCAAAATAGAAGAAAGTTTATGCATGCAAAAGGTATTTTCAAATGCTTTCCTCAGGTTTTAGGACAAATATATATGGTTTTATTTTCATTTGGAATATCAATAATCAAATAAATGAACTAACAAATATCAGCAAACAGACTCTTAAGTTTTAGTAAATCTAGTGATTACCATCAGTAAAGGGAAGGAGGAAGAGAGATAGATAACGATTTATTTTGATTGGGTTTATTTTGATTGTTCTCAATGACATATATGGTAAGCTAATATACATATATATATTTGAATTAAAATTTCATAGAAGTTAAAACAATGACTAATGAAAAAATACTAGTAGAAATAAAGTTAATTTTTTTCACTTCAAGATTTTTTTAAAACAAAATAGTGTAATAGTTTTGCTATTAAGTAGAAATAACTTTGACATAAAATTAGTCATGAACATGAAATAACTCAATTCTAATAGAAAATGACATACTTTTCCTAGAATAACATAGAAATTAAATTACATAACATGTATGTACTTTAGAAAGCATATATAAGTATCTAGCTATTAAAATGCAAGAATTATGAAACACAATTTTGTATGAACATGAATTCATTAGATTTAAAATCTAAATGGTTCATGAATAAAGTCATGCAAACATACAGTAGTACATTTCATTTGTGTGTACCTTGTGCAAAACATCCAAAATTTTATATATTTTGGATATATATTTATATATTTATTATAATTGGGTACGTAATTGAAAGAAACTAAAGAGAAGAAAGCAATTAGCCACATGAAATGTAATTATTTCTAAATGGAGTGTGAATAATTATGTTTATTGCAGATAAATCGTTAGCCTCAAACAAGGACCAAAACAACTAAATCCTCCATTTTCTTTTTGCATCACTAATTCCATGAATGTAGTGAAATACTTGACTTAAAATTGAAGATAATGGATATCATCTTCTCCAGATATGTATCAAGAAGTTATACAAGAATATTGTTCAAATATGACATTAAAAAACTGCCATCCAATTACATATCAACTTTAATCTATTTGAAAACTGGATCATCTTAATTATGTGTTGGTAATACTTGTGCAGGAGTTTATTCCATGCATGTAAATGTGCATGCTTTTCTAACTGTGTTTGCTTCTAGACATGAAATAGACATATTTACTCATTTTTCTCTTGCAATTAAAACTCACCAAGTCAATTTTTATAGTTTCCAGGAGTTCTCACTTTTTTTTTTGCATTTGGAGTATGCTCACATTTCCCTGTCTGAAATCAAAGAAAGATTTATTTAAAAGACATGAAAAAAATACCTCCTTACTCCAAGTTTCATGTTTGGTTTTTACCAATTTATAATTACTGTTATTATAATGGCCATCGAGTTGAATAACGTCCAGGCTTCCATTTATATTTATATATGTTTTATGTCCCTTGGAAATAATGTATTTAATACACAAGGTGTATACAAGCCATAGTACTTAGAAGTATGTTTATTATCGTATTATATATAAATACTGGGCTAACTTTGAGTCATTGTTTTACTACACCCCTATAATTTCAAAGATACAAGTAACATAAAAGAAAAGGGTCTGACTATTTTTCTATTGTTCTTAGGTATCATTTCAACATCTGTGGCTCTACTTTGTGAAATATTTCAAGTATAAAAAGGAATACTTGACTTCATTTTGCTTGTATGCTTGAAATCCCAATGTATATTCTTTTAAGTGTTGCCCCAAAATTGAACATTGTTTGATTTCTTTGATTGTAACTTATTTCAATGTTCTAAGCCTTGTAAAATCACAACTAGATTACTACAGGTCTATGCCAATTTTAAGGGCATTAGTGCTTTCAAAATATAACAACTGTTTTAAATAATCCAGTTGAGCATTTTACTGCCAGTTATATTTGTTGGGCATATTTTCTTCTACAATTCTCAATAAAATCTTTAAATTCTAGTTTGTTCATTCCAAGATTTTCTTTCATCAGGGAAGAACTCAGGAAGTTGAGGTAACTGGTTGAGTAAAAAACCACAGTCCCTAAAGGAACTCTTGCAATATTTATCTAAATTTTACTCATATATGGGATTGGGGATAAGAAGGCTTGGAGTGGACTTTGGGGGTAGGGGAAATATTAGGGGACTTGAGAGCACCGGTTTTGCATCCTGGTCTGTGTTCTGAGATCACTCCTTTATAATTATGAACCAAATTTGGTGTTGGTTCAGAGCAAGGCAAGACCTTTACCCTATATTTCTGGGTTTCTATTTTAATCCCTGAATTTATTAATGAGAAGATATGGGTATGTGCTTTCATTAAAATAAATAATCAATGGGGTCGGATAGATAGCACAGTGGTAGGGATTTTGCCTTGCATGTGGCTGACCGAGAATGGACCTAGGTTCTATCCCTGTTGTCTCATATGGTCACCCAAGACAGGAGTGATTTATGAGTGCATAGCCAGGAGTAACCCATGAGTGTCACCAGGCGTGTCCCCAAAATATAAATTATCAAGAATCTATAGTATGTGATAAAAAATAAGGATAAGGCATGTGAATTTTATGTGCAATAAGATTCTGTTTTCTGCAGCACACAACCCCAGGCTGTGCTGTCTGTGACCCCTCCAAAATTTTTTGACTCATGTTGTGCCTATGTGTTTGGGAGGGCCTGGGTTTAACCATGATCAAACATTAAATGTACACACATGCACACACACTGCTGATCTATTATCTTTTTAAAATGTGTTTGTCTCTCTTAAACATCTTATTTATGCAATATGGAAAGTGCTTCAAAGGTTTCAGAAACAATCTTATAACTATAAATAATAGAATACAAATACAAATCTGTAAAATAAGAATATAAACTCTATCACTGTGCTATTTTTCATGTATTTACACTGATCTTCTACTACAGCTAAAAAAGAAAGACTTTTCTAAGAAATGAGAATTTTATTCCACATATCATTTCTGGAATGAAAGGAATTTTCACTTTTCCTTAACTGAAGTTCTCCTTTTCATTCAAATGATCTCATCTCATGCATATAACTTAAAGTTTTACAATTTATCACTAATGCAGTTTTAATAATCTCTATAATCTTTTCCCCAGAATCCAAGGAAACTCACCAGAGCATATCTGGGATCTTGTTTGAACATAAGGATAAGCTTATGTCATCAGTAGACTCTTAACTGCAGGACTGATCTCTGTTTTTCTCCCTTGGTGACATTCAGCCTGTGGAAGAAAAATGGTGTATATTAGCCCTTCCTTGGCCACCAGAGGTTAGGTCCTCAGGTTCCTTTGGTACTAACAAATTTTTCATTGCTCAAACCATGTACATAGATTTAAAAATACCCTTGAGTTCAAACATGCAATTATATCAAATTTTTTTCTGTAAATTATACACTTGAGTTAATTTCATGATGACACTGAGTGTCCTGAGAGTCTAGTTTATTTGTGCTCATTGAGACAAATTATGCAAAAAATATAGTTTTGTTTTCAAGAAAATAATTTTTATTTGACTACTCTGGGAATCTCCTATTGCTTCACAAGTGCTAAGGAAATACTATCCTATGATTTACACACCTGATATATTTTGTGTTCTGTTTGAAATTCAGAACATACAACAAACTTAATTTATTATAAAACTTAATTCATTACATATTCATTTGATTCACATTATCTCATTCCATTATCTAATATTATAACTACATTCATAAGAAAAGGAAGTCAATGTTAGTAGATCGCAAACAATGAAGCGAAGATCTAGCTCCAAGTTTAATGCCCCTAAATAGCAAAAGAATTTTATTTTGAACTTGGAGACACTTTCATAAAATCTAGATATTTTTCCAGTGGTGTACTGACCACTATAAAGCCATTCAACACTAGAAAATTACTTCATAGTTTCATGTTCACACTTGAGACTGTTTATTACTGAAGGTGAAAGTTCTCCAACCAAGAGTGTAAGATTCCTTTTGGCTCCATCGCAGTCAACCCTGTCTTTGTCATATAAGCTACTTTGCTGGCATAAGGCTATAAATCATTTTTATTGGATTGCATTTCCTTGATAAGGAACACTTTTTTTTTCCAGTAGCAGTTGTCCCTCTTTATTTTCTCAGTCAGTGTCTCCTCAATTCCACATTCCACTCTGTATTGGGTGGGACAGGTTTTTATTTTATGTCTAGTTTTAGGAATGTATTGGATGTGTTCGTTGATAGTTGACAGTAGATAAATGGAGCAGGGCCATTTTCTCCATTTAAATATGGTTATTTTATATTAGCCACTGTTACACAGAGCACAACTTGCTTTGAGAAGGAGCATTGCTGGCTCAAATGAAATGTTTAGGTCTTATTCCTGATTCTGCACTCAGGGTACCAGAGATTGAATTGATGTTGACCACATAGGAAGATAGTATCTTTTTTTAAGGGGGGATCACACCCAATGGTGCTCAGGAGTTATTCCTGGCTCTGCTCCTGACAGGCTCGAAGATCATATGGGATTTCGGTATTCAAAACTCTGTCCATCCTAAATCAGCTGCCTGCAAGGCAAATGCCCTATGTTGTGCTATCTCTCTGGCTCAGGAAGCAAGTATCTTAATATACTTAATATGCTATTCCTTTGGTCTGAAAGGACAAATGTACTTATTACCACAGTTTTGATTCTTATATTTTTGTAGTAGAATCAGAGAAAATAACACTATTTTTCCTTGGTATTGATTTCACTACTGAAGTCTTATGTGCCTTTTGTTATATTTGCGCTGTATATTAAAAATGCCAGCATGAAATAATGGTGTTGTGTCCTGTGGTCACATATATGGCCATGAGCTCAGGAATTCCAGGATCTGTGGAACTCTGTCTATGTGCTGGCATGGCTGCTGATGCAGAACATGAAGAAATTATTAAAATAAATAGAAGCACCAGCAAATCAATTTTGTGATCATAAGTAGAACAAATGAATATTTATATTAAAATCCCTTAACAGAAAATAGAATTCTGTGATCCCTATCAAATTGACTAACTTTTAAAAGGAAAACTAAGCAAACAATATTAAAATCAATATAAAAACACAAACTACTTTGAATCACATATAACCTATGCAATGAACAATTTACCTCTTATCTATAACAAAATTTTTCGTATGAGGGGTAATTGATAAGTAACTGTATTCAAAATGAAACACTGTACACCTGAGACTATATTGTCAGCAACTTTGTGGGAAGTGGCCTAAAAACAACGAATGAGGCTATAAATCATTCTCTTTTATTACCTAAAATATTTTGTCTGAAATTAATTTTTTTCAGTAAATTTGGGATCTCATTGGTCTTTATAGTTTGATAGATATGTAAAACAGGAGATCTACATTGTTTTCTGACATATATCACAGATATATGACAGGAGCAGAGATATAATTAATATCAGTCAATAACTAAAACCATATTTTGGTTTCATAAGAAAAGAAACTTTATGTATGCTTTTTCTCAGACTTTAGGACAATTACTAGATGGTTTCATTTTCATTTAGACTATCAGTAATCCAATCAACTAAACTAAAGAATATTAGTAAAACAAACTCTAAAATTTGTGTAATAAATGGAAGGAGGAAGAAAGATAAGGATATAGGTCAACTTTTTTAAATAAAATCTCTATTTAAACATCATAATTACAAGCATTATAGTTGTTGTGTTTCAATCATAAACAGAACATTCCCCTTCACCAGACATTCCCACCACCAATGCCCCCGATCTAACTTCACCTCTTCCCTGCCTGTATTCGAGACAGGCATTTTATTTCTCTCATTCATTAACATTGTCATGCTACTTGTTAGTGTAGTTATTACCCTAATAGCATTCACTACTCTTTGTGGAGAGCTTCATATTGTGATCCAGTTCTTCCTGTCCTTAACTCTATTGTCTCTGGGATTATTACAATAATATCTTTACTTATTAGAAAAACATAAATGAGTGAACAATTCTGTATCTATTTCTCTGACTTATTTCAATCACTATAATAGATTCCATGTGCATCCTTATATAGGAAAATTTTATGACTTACTCTTTCCTGATGGCTGTATAGTATTCCATTGTGCATATCTACCACAATTTCTTTAGCCTTTCATATGAATTTGTGAGACACAGCAAAAGCAATACTAAGAGGAAAATTTATAGCTTTGCAAGGAATCATCAGGAAGGAAGAAGGAACCTACAGAAATAGCTTAATGTCACAACTTATAAAATTAGAAAATGGAGGCACCCCTAGCGCCCCATCTCAGGGACCCCAGACCCAGGTGAAGAGCAGACCGGGTGAGTCCCCTATCCTCACATGGGCCCCCTAGACCAGGGCAGCGCAGGCACCCCTAGCGCCCCATCTCAGGGACCCCAGAATTGAGTGGAGAGTGAACCAGGTGAGTCCCCTACCCCCACGTGGGCCCCTAGACCCGTGGTGGTGCAGGGACCCCTAACGCTCCATCTCAGGGACCCCAGACCCAAGCGGAGAGCAGACCGGGTGAGTCCTTACCCCTACGGGGGCCCACTAGACCCATGGCGGCACAGGCACCCCAAGCGTCCTGTCTCAGGGACCCCAGACCGAGGGAGTGTAGAATGGGTGAGGAGAAACGTGCACCTTACTTACTCTGTGTCGCAGGAACACATTAGGACCATTAGACTGGGTAAGATTGGGCCTGCCACCTGGACCTTTGGGTGGCATAGAGCAGTTTAAGCCCTGAGTCACGGAGTGGACCTGTACTCCACAAGGGCTGTGGGCAACAGCTGGCAGGATTTGGCTAAGGGAATTTCTTCTGCTGAGGCTCGGAGAGGGTGGAGCTCCATTGATTCCCAGATGGAGGAGGGAGGACTGAGAACTTGGCTCAACAGTGCAAACAACTATTGAGGCCAGGAGCGGAACTACACCAGCTGACAGGAATAAGGAGAAGAGAATAGACCAGACCCATTGAAGGAAGGCTGATCTCCAGGTAGCAGCTGGGGGTGGGGGGGGTGGGGGGAGAGAAAGAGTTAGGCTCAGCAGTCCCCTCCACCATTGTGGCCAGGAGAGGACCTACACTAGCTGACAACAAAAGGGAAAAGCAACGTATCAGGCCACATAAAGAGCACAGGAGCCAAACCTCAGTGAGCTCACTTAACAGCCCCCTCTAGAACCACCCTCAAGGAGGGGACCCACCCCCATATCACAGGGCTCCAAAGCAGGCTGAATTTAGAAGGCACAGCATTCCAAATCGCACCAATAAATGGAAAGAAATATTGAGAAATCAAGAAGATTTCTGGAGATATCTGGAGATATGGAGACAACCCTAGCAAGTTTCCAAGTCCACCAAATTGCACAGTTCCATGGAAAGGAGACCTAAAAGTAGCCATGAGGAAGGAAATGTAAGAATTGATAAATGAAATGAAAGAAACGCTGGCTACGGAAAATAAGAAATCTATGGATGAAGAAATCAGCTAAATTAAAGAAGAAATGTTAAAGAACGTGAGAGATTCCATACAAAAAGAATTGAAGGATTTAAAAGGCAAAGCAACAAGCCTTGCAAGCAGAAACACAGAGTTGGAGAAGCACATTGAAGAACTTGAAGGAAAACTGCAAACAAAAAGTGATCAAGAAGCTAACAAAGAAATAAAAGGCAAAGAAAAGCACTGGAAGAAAAAGTCCAGTATCTAATGAACAAGGACAAAATAAAAAAATCTAAGAATTGTGGGTATACCAGAAGGGGAGGAAATGGGGAAAGGGGAAGAACAATTAGTAAGGGGCATAATAGCAGAGTACTTTCCCACCCTCTGGAAAGAAACTTCAGTGCAAATTCAGGAAGTGAAGAGAGTCCCTAATAGACCCTGATAAACCAACACCAAGACATATTGTAATCCAAATGGCAAAAAGAGAGAAAAATGAACTCCTTAGAGCAATAAGGGAGAAAAAACCTCAAGTACAAAGGAAGGGAAATACGAATCAAACCAGATCTCCCATTTGAAATAATTCAAGCAAGAAGACAGTGGAATGACATATTTAAATGACTGAATGAAAGAAATCTCTAACCTAGGGTCCAATACCCAGCAAAACTATCATTCATATGAGAAGGCAGACTAAAAATATTCTCAAACAAGAGCGAACTTGAATTACTTGTGCAAACAAAGTCAATCTTAAATGACCTACTCAGAGATGAATTACACAATCCAAACCCCCAATTGTAACAGCAACCACCCCGCACAACACAACTGCACAACAGTTCTCCCTCTCAATAATCTCCCTAAATATTAACGAACTAAACGCTCCAATTAAAAGATACATAGTAGAGAACTGGATTAGGACAAATAAACCGGACTTCTGCTGTCTGCAAGAAAACACCTCCAACTACAGGATAAGCACAGGCTTAGAATAAAAGGATGGACAATAATTATTCAGGCCAATGGAAAGCAAAAAAGAGCAGGGACAGCCATTCTTATATCAGAAAAAATTGGAATCAACCTCAAGAAAGTGACCAGAGACAAAGAGGTACACTACTTACTGATCAGGGGAACATTAGATCAAGAAGTACTTAACCCTGGTCAATATCTATGCACCTAATGTAGAGCCAGCAAAATATGTGAGGCAACTGCTCGCAAACCTGGATAAACACATGAAGGGAAGCATGATAATAGTAGGGGACCTCAATACTCCACTATCACCACTGGACAGATCTGCCAAAAGGAAAAATAGCAAAGAAATAAGAGCTCTAAATGAAAAATTAGAAGATCTGGGGCTAATAGACTTATATAGAACCCTCCATCCCCAGAAAGCAGAGTACACATTCTTCTCAAGCCCACATGGAACCTTATCCAGAATAGACCATGTCTTAGGATACAAGGCCAACCCATATAAGACTACAAATGTAAGATCACTATGCAACTGAGGTCAAAATTGACTTCTAGAAGAAGCAATGGAGAAAAACTAATAGCTGGAGATTAAACCACATGCTGCTCAACAACAGTTGGATCAAAGAACATCGAGGAAGAAAGATTCCTTGATGTGATTTAAAGATTCCTTGATGTGACCTCCGGATTCCTGGCCCTCAGGAGAGATGAGGGTCACGAAGTAATTTGAAGTTCAGGAGCGGAATCCGACCTAAAAGGAAGAGGCTGGGGAAAAATGGGCTCAAGACAAAATTCTGATCAAGAGCGCTCTATTGAAGTACAAGCAAGTTTATATAGTCACACAGAACAAAGAAGTAACTCTCAGGACTTTTCCATGGTAGAGGGTTTAGTAAAGGGAGGCTTTCCTTTTTCACTTCATATCCTTATATGGCACAAAGATTCTTTTTTTTTTGTTTTTTTTTTTTTTTGGGGGGGGATCACACCCGGCAGTGCTCAGGGGTTACTCCTGGCTCCATGCTCAGAAATTGCTCCTGGCAGGCACGGGGGACCATATGGGGCACCGGAATTCGAACTGATGACCTTTTGCATAAAAGGCAAACGCCTTACCTCCATACTCTCTCCCGGGCCCTGGCACAAAGATTCTTTGACAATGGTTAACCTAACAAGATTTGTGATCTTATCTTAGAAAACTCAGACAGTTTTTACTGGAATTTCTAGTAACATCCACTGACAACGCTATGTGGCTGTTGTTTTTTTTTTTTTTTTTTTTTTTTGTCCCCAATTTCCAATCCAGACCAGGCAGGGATCTGGGTTGAAGTGTATATAGGGTGCGTTTACTGTACCTCCTTTTTCTATATAGTCTGTGTGAGGAACACAGCCTGTGGTAAGAATTGGGAGGCCTTATTTTTTTTTCCTTCTTT
>PVKC010000638.1:43716-62538 GCA_004027635.1 Crocidura indochinensis | reverse complement strand
TTCCTTCCTTCCTTCCTTCCTTCCTCCCTCCCTCCCTCCCTCCTTCCTTTTCTTTCTTAATGAAAATCCAATTTAACAACACACCTGGAGGAGGAGGTCAAAGCAATAGCACAGCACATAGAGCCTTGCACATGACAATATCTGTAAGGTTTCCGAGCTTGCCAGGAGTGATTTCTTGCCACTGTCAGCAGTGATTACTGAGCACAGAGCCAGAATAACCTTTGAGTACCACTAGGTACTCAAATAAATAAAAACAAAAACAAAAATAAACACATCTGGAGCAAGACCAAATGTAGTGTCATAAGCAGACTTGCTTACCAGAGTATGTCATGACTATTGTCATCAAGCCCTGTTGCAAATGTGCAGTTGTTCCTTCTTATTAATTTTATGGTTGTAGTCAAGAAATATTTTCATTTCTCCAGAAACAACTATTTTAGTTACTTTCACTGTCAAACATTTCCAGACTGCCTGCTGTGCCATAGAGTGGTTTAAACAGTAAAACCAAGGCATTGCAATTAGTTGTATTTTTTATATCCGGTTTTGGTTTAGACATCATCCTTCTCATTTGGACTGTTCCTAGGGATCAATAGAAAGAGTGAACCTGTACTAGCAGCCCACGATTAGAAGCCATCCATCATAACAAAGAGTACTTGATTTTTTTGACATTATCTATCTGTGGTTACAAAGAGTTCTTGACTTTTTTAAAGTGATTTTTCTTTATCAGGATTGTATGACTTAAAGGTGAGAAAGCCCTTGTACTGTTGTTATTTCATAGCTGTCTTAACCCCTTCCTATACCTTGAAGCTCTCTGTTTAAATGGTATTGAGTTACTAAGCCCTTCTTTTACATTTTGTCTTACAGATCAGTAATCACCATTTTGAAGGTAATCAACTTGCTGATGGTGGAGCCAAGCCATGGCAGCGGATGATAAAGTTGCCATCTTAACTGATGACGAAGAAGAGCAGAAGAGAAAATATGTGCTGGCTGATCCCTTTAATGGCCTTGCCCGGGATCAAGAACCGCCTGCCAATGAAACACCCTCCTCCACAGAGACAGCTGCTATCCCTGATGAGGAGGTAGACTGGATAGAGAAGCACTGTGTTAAAATAAATAATGACCTGCTCATATCCAAGGTATTTTATTTTTTCTTTTACTCTGCCTATGGCTCCCTTTACCCACTTTTGCCTGTGTATTATAAACAACTTGGGATGTCCCCCAGCCAGAGTGGACTGCTGGTAGGAATCCGATACTTCATTGAATTTTGCAGTGCCCCCTTTTGGGGGGTAGTTGCGGACCGTTTTAGAAAAGGCAAAATTGTCCTCCTCTTCTCCCTCTTGTGTTGGGTGTTGTTCAACCTGGGCATCGGATTTGTCAAACCTGCCACTTTGAGATGTGTACCAAAGACGATCCCAACGGCTCACCCAACAAATGCAAGTCACTCACTGACCACCCTGCCAACAAATGTTTCCGTGACCCCTTCCATGACCACCAGCCAGAGAAAACGGGAGAGAAGGAACCTGCTGCCCTCCAACTGGTCAGTCCTGTTGGATAGCGCAGAGCCCAATACCACAGTCACTACCAACTCTTCCCTCATGTCAAACAAGACTCCCACCCCCACCCTGTGGCCTCCCACAGAGGAAGTCACCAGCACCATGATGGACTTGACCTTGAACCCCAGCACGGCAACCTCTGCCCACCCAGGAAATTTGACCAGGCTGACCACCACGGCTGTCATCACTACCACTAAATCATTACCTTCTGACCAGGTCACATTGGTGTATGACCAGCAAGAGGTCGAAGCTATATTCCTAGTGATCTTGGTGGTTGTCATAATAGGGGAGTTTTTCAGCGCCTCTTCTGTCACCATTGTGGACACCGTCACACTTCAGTACCTGGGCAAACACCGTGACCGCTATGGACTCCAGCGCATGTGGGGTTCTCTGGGCTGGGGTCTGGCCATGCTGTCTGTGGGCATTGGCATTGACTACACCCACATAGAGGTGTTCATCGATGGAAAGGGGTGCAAGCCCCCTGAGTACCGGAACTACCAGATTGTCTTCATCGTCTTTGGCGTGCTCATGACCATGGCCTTGATTGTTGCCACCCAGTTCCGGTTCCGCTACAACCACTTCAACAATAATGACAGCAAAGGGAAGGAGGTGGAGATCCCACAAGTGGAGAGGAACAGCTCCACTGAGTCCTCTGAGGAGACCCCAACCACGACGACGAGTCACTCACAGGCCTTCAACTTCTGGGACTTGATCCGACTGCTTTGCAGTGTGCAATATGGCTCGGTGCTGTTTGTGGCCTGGTTCATGGGCTTTGGCTATGGCTTTGTCTTCACCTTTCTCTACTGGCATCTAGAGGACCTGAATGGAACCACCACCCTCTTTGGAGTCTGTTCTGTGCTGAGTCACGTGTCTGAGTTGACGGCTTATTTTTTCAGTCACAAGCTTATTGAATTGATTGGCCACATCAGGTAAGAAGAGCCTGCTTATAATTGTTACCTCTCTGTACCCACCCCACCTTATGGTTTGCAAACAGATTCTTCCAGCATGTTCTAGAAAATTTTCCTTTGTGTTGGTGGGAGAGACTGACTGGGCAGGACAGAGGAAGTCTTTCTATGCTCGTCTTTAAAATAGAAACAGGAGGAAGGGAGGAGCGAAGCTTAGTTGAGTTATCTCCAGTAAACACTCTAGACACCATTTCCTTTTTGTGCACAGAAAGACATAGCCAAGTGAGTGTTGTCAGATGTAAGACTACATCAGTGTCATTCCGTGGAGCTTGAAGGGCCTGATCTTCTCAGCCATTTATGAGCAAAGGCTTAGCTGGAGCCACTTTTTTTGGTCATTGGTAATTCTCTGTCACTTGCCGACTTAGATTGATTTTTTTTTTTTTTTTTTTTTTTTGGTTTTTGGTTTTTGGGCCACACCCGGTGACGCTCAGGGGTTACTTCTGGCTATTCGCTCAGAAGTTGTTCCTGGCAGGCACGGGGGACCATAATTTTTTAATATATAGTGTGTGACAATGCCATTCTATTTAATTAGGCTTTGATGTGAGCCACCATAATCCAAAATTCATGATGTTACATAGAGCAGAATCCTACATATATTATTTCATGATAATAAGACATGGGGCATACAAAATCTTTGCTTCATGTAAGAAACTATAAACGTTCTTTTTCTGTATCTGTTTATCACCAAATGCAGTGCCTGCCAGAAGTGGTTCCAACAGGTCCTTTACTCAACAGGTCTTAGGCATTCTTACCTCAAAACCCATCAGTCTCTGAAATTTGAAATGGCTGGAACTAAAATAAAGCAGCCACTTGTGTCTGTTTTTTTGTTTTGTTTTGTTTTGTTTTTTTGTTTTGTTTTTGGGTCACACCCGGCAGTGCTCAGGGGTTACTCCTGGCTCCATGCTCAGAAATTGCTCCTGGCAGGCACGGGGGACCATATGGGGCGCCGGGATTCGAACCGATGACCTTTTGCATGAAAGGCAAACGCCTTACCTCCATGCTATCTCCCGGGCCCCCAGACACATAATATTTAAAAAAAAACACTGATTATTTTTTTCTTTAATTTTTCTTTTTCTAACTGCAGGGAATATTTTTTTAATTTGGTTTTCATTTGTTTTTCTTGTGCAAGGTCAAACTTACTGCCTCATTAATGCAAGGCAAATAAATACTCTACCACTTAGCCATATCCCTAGCAACATTTTCTAATTTAAAAAATTTCAACCTATAATCATTATCTTCCCCCTCCAGAAAAACAACAACAACAACAACAACCAACAATTGTGATTTTGTTTTTTCTTTCTTGATTAGGAAGTTCTTTCTCAAGGTCTTTTGGTTTTCACTCACAACTTAAAGTGAGACTCAGGTCAGAGCCAGATGTACTAAGACACATTCTGTGCATAGAGTCTTCTGTGAAGAACTGGGAAAGTCCCATCCCCTACATAAGTTCTAGGTGGTGTGTCTGTGGGATAGCTGTGATGAATTAGATGCTTCTCTTCAGCTCCTGTAAACAAAGGCAACCTCATCTTAGTTAATAGCCTCTTTAAATCAGAGTCATTTATTTCCAGAAACATATCCAGTCAAGTTTTTCCAGTGAGTGGAGTTCCTAGATGTCTGTATTTAATCAGCCAGTAGCATTAATTGAATGTTGATTCAGTTCAGGGTAGGCGTATTGATTCTATTTCCAACGGAATTGTTAGGTTCTTACATGCTAAGAGAAGTTTCTTTCCTCCCTTTGTCTTTTGTCTGAGGTATATATTTTCATGTTAAAATTCTTCCTGGTTTACTACTAATTTTAGTAATTACACAAGCTTACCCTTCTTTTAGGAGTAATGAGTTACTTATTTAAAAACCTACAACTCACTTAACCTTAATTTTCTGGTTTTATGTATAACGAAAAGGAACTTCCTCTTCTTACTTAATGGTGTGCTGGAAGAAGAAGGTTATTGTGGTCACATTCTTGCTCCCAAGAGCTTGCTATGATTTCATCAATCTGTGGTCTTTTACCTCTTTTGATTTTTAATTCTATCAATTCAGATGTATTAACTACCTCAAAAACTGCTATAGCTGAGTTGATATGAGGCTCTGATAGTCAGGTAGAATGGACAAATTTTTCCTGGTGGAGATTTGGGGAGTCCAGTCTGCCAACAGAAGTTGGAATTTGAGAGTTTAAAAGTATAGATAGCCAGAGAGATAGTACAGCTGGTACGACACTTGCCTTGCATTCATCTGACCAGGTTCAATTCTCAACACCCACTGTGTTCCCCACGTGCTACCAGGAGTAACTTCTTTGCTTAGTACCAAGAGTAAGCCAAGAGCATCGCAGAGTGTGGCCTAAAATCCAAATCAATAAAGTAAAAGTGTAGTCGTAACAGTCAGAGATTATATCCTTAGAGAGGAGAAATTTTCTTTTCTTGTATAGTTTTATGCTATCTCATAGAATCAGAGGGAGGGATTTTTCGGTGGTCCTTATATATATGTGTATATGCTTTTATGTGCTGTGACTGTCCCAAAGACATACTACAGGGATTTACCTCGTGTTTATTTTGTATGTGATGACACGGGTTAGGGTCCTAACCACTCTTAGACACCCAAACAGCACTATGAGTAATCACTAGCACAGAGTCAGGAATACTGCTGGGTATAGCCCAACCCTCCCCACTATGTGACTGCCTTATTCTAAATAAATATTCTGGTGTAGGCAAAGGGGACTCTTCTACAAATTCCTTACATAGATGTATAGTAAAGAAAAATTAATACTGTGAAAATATTTTTCAAGTAGAATGGCCCAATTTTGAACCACTGAAGTGTTTTCATAGTTCTATAGTTTGGGCCTAGAGTTTTCTCAGGGAATAATGTATATATCAGTATAAACATGTACATCGGAACAGTCACACAACCCATTCACATGCAGAGTAATGATCTCTAAGTTTTGACCTGGGATTTTGTCCTTGAGAAAGTAGATTTCTCAGAAAAACAGTATAATGCTTAATTTCCCATATTTTGGTTTTCGTTTTTGTTTCTGGGCCAAACCCATTACACTCAGGAGTTACTCCTCCTATGCACTCAGAAATCGCTCCTGACTTTGGAGAACCATATGGAACACTGGGGGATTGAACTATGGTTCATCCTAGGCTAGTGCTTGCAAGCAGATGCCTTACCTCTAGTGCCACCGCGCTGGCCCCTAATTTAACATTAAAAAAAAAAGTACATTTCTTGGGCCTAAACCAGTAATACAGTGTATAAGGGCACTTATCTATTATGTGGCTGACCTGGGTTTGATCCCTGGCATCTTATATGATCCCCCAAAGCACCACCAGGAGTAATCCCTGAGCACAGAGCCAGGAAAAAGCCCTGAGCATGACTGGGTATGTACCCTCCAAAAAAGTAGATTTCTTTTTATTCCAGACTAAAAGACTTTGGAATTTAGAACAATTTATTTTTAGGCTAATATGCAGTGATGATAACTTGACTTTTAAGTAGACATCATTGAACCTTAAAGGCATATTCATTCACCTTGCTGAAGAAATCAACAGCTTTGGGTAGAATTGTGATCAAAATAAGTCAGTTTGGGACTGGGCGGTGGCGCTGGAGGTAAGGTGCCTGCCTTGCCTGCGCTAGCCTAGGACGGACAGCGGTTCGATCCCCCGGTTTCCCATATGGTCCCCCAAACCAGGAGCGACTTCTGAGCGCATAGCCAGGAGTAACCCCTGAGCGTCACTGGGTGTGGCCCAAAAACCAAAAAAAAAAAAGTCAGCTAATAATTAGCAAATTAGTAAGCCATAATAATCCACTTATTTTATTTGACATTAGTTACATTTGAAAGGACACACAGAAATCTGCTTAGTTTATGAATTTGTCCTGAAATACATTTTGCCATGCAAATGATATCTGGTAAGAGTAATATATTAAATAGTATTAGTCGTTAATTATGACATAATCATAGTTAGGTATACAAATAAGCCAGCCAATCAGCTGGGGGGAAAAGAAATATATGGTGTGGGTGGTAAACAGAGTAAGGGGAGGAATCCAGCCAATAAGATTCCAGCTAACATGCTGTCATTGAAGGACAAGCCCTATGAAAGAGAATGATGTGATGCAGGGTGATCCCTGGGCAGCCCACAGTGCATGGCTCAATCAGATTTGGCTATTAAAAGGGTTAGAGAAGATGCTGTTTGCATTTCTCTTTAGTTTTCCCCTTCACCCTTGTTCTGTGTGTTTTATGTATTGGTCTTTTGTTTGTTTGTTGATCCCCATCCAATCCTTTAGAGGCTCAGGAGGGAAAGGAAGAGGGAGATGGGAATGAGAGACGGAATGGAAGGGTAGAGGAAACAGTGAATGAGAAAAATCACCCTGGAATGCATTGTTCTTTTCTGGCTCATCTCTTATCTTGTGTCAGCTTTGGGGGTTGCTCCCTGCTGCTCTTTTGGGTGGTTTTCTCCTTTGCAGGCCTGCGCTGCTCAGAACTTAAAGACTCAAGGGGTTGGGGCCAGAGTGATAGCACAGTGGTAGGGCGTTTGCCTTGCATGGTGGCATCCTGGAATGGACCTGGGGATTCAGCACCCCATATGGTCCCCAAGCCTACCAGGAGCGATTACTGAGAGCAGAGCTAGGAGTAATCTCTGAGTATTGCCAGGTGACCCCCTTCAAGGCCCCCCCCAAAAGACAAGAGAACCCTTCTGCAGTCCCTTACCTCTAGTGCCTCTCCTGTTTCCGAACTGTCTTGACTCAGAACATCTCTTTTCTCTGCTGCAGATCCCTAGTCCCCGAATTAAGGCACAGATGGGAACCTAATGCGAATTTCCTGATTTACATACAAACTTGAACTATCTAAAACAATCTGTCACCAGCCTTTAGAGAGAATAGAATGGAAATAGAAACTGGGGTTTTTTGGGGTCACACCCGGCAGTGCTCAGGGGTTCCTCCTGGCTCCATGCTCAGAAATTGCTCCTGGCAGGCACCGGGGACCATAAGGGGCACCGGGATTCGAACCGATGACCTTTTGCATGAAAGGCAAACGCCTTACCTCCATGCTATCTCCCGGGCCCAAAACTCTGGGCTTTTAATTAAAAAATAAAGTGGACTGGGAAGATAACTCAGGTGGCGGGGTGGTGGTGCTGGAGGTAAGGTGCCTGCCTTGCCTGCGCTAGCCTAGGATGGACTGAGGTTCGATCTCCTGGTTTTCCATATGGTCCCCCAAGCCAGGAGCGACTTCTGAGCGCATAGCCAGGAGTAACCCCTGAGCGTCACTGGGTGTGGCCCAAAAACCAAAACAAACAAACAAGCAAACAAACAAAAAAAAAGATAGCTCAAGTGGTAGAGCATATTCCTGGCTTGTGTAAGGCCAGATTTCCATCCTTGACACCTCAGATACCACCCCTTGTGCACTACTGGTGTGGTGGTCCTGGTACAATCTTCTAGTCTCCAGTAAAGCTCAGAAGTGACCTCTATAAAAAGATGGTGAACCTTTAATATTTTTTCTTTGATTTTTTTAAGGGAACTGGGGATTGAACCCAGGAATTCCTCTATGCAGATTATGTACTTGACCATAGAACACATTCCTGGTATTTTGTTTTTACTCAAAAGACACTGATTTCTTCCTTTAAAAATGACTTGTTTAGGGGTGGAGAGATAGCATGGAGGTAGAGCATTTTCCTTGCATGCAGAAGGATGGTGATTTGAATCCCGGCATCCCATATGGTCCCCCAAGCCTGCCAGGAGCAATTTCTGAGTGTAGAACCAGGAGTAACCCCTGAGCGCTGCTGGGTGTGACCCCTCCTAAAAAGAAGACTGTTTATTTCTTTGTTTTGCAAGGGGGGGGAAGAATTGGGCTACACCCAGCTGTGCTTAGGCTACTCTGAGTTGTGAACTCAGGGATCAGTCCTAGGGATTCTTGGGGGACCATATGCAGTCTTGGGGATTGATCCAGGGTTGGCTGCATACAAGGCAAGTGTCTTATCAGCTGTTTTATTTCTCTAGTCCTTAAAATGGCTTTTATAAAAAAAAATTAAAGAGTAAAGTCGTGATCAATTCAAAATTATGTTGTACATCCTCCAAAGGAGCAAATATTTTCCTGCATATTCATCCAGTTGAGTGAAAAAAGTGCTTATTTAGGTCTAAAGTTTCTGGTTTCATGGAAATCAGGGCTGCACGGGGAAAGAACAGAGGAGATTGAAGTTCAAAGAGTGCTAGAATTAGTGCACTCACCTATTGCCCTATTCCAAAAAGCAGAAGGGAACCACAGCAAATTTTCCTATAGGAGAGATCTGCATTCTTTGAAATGCAGTGGGTAACTCATAAGTGGGGACCACACCGGAAAGGTTCTTAAAAGAATCCAGGTGAGAGTCAAACAAGACTTGAACTAGAGCAGTAGCAGCAGAAATGTGAAGAAGCTCTATAAGAGTATGGATTATGAGTTGAAAGGGACAGAATGATTTGGATGTGCAAGGAAATTTTCCCTTCCCTGTGTTTCCATTTTGGCTATGGTAGTTCCATTAAATCCAATAGGAAAATCAGGAAGGAGCAGAATTGGGGGAACAAACTGAATTCAGATTTTAGGGTTTTCTTTCCTTTTTTTTTTTTTTTGAAGTTTTTGTTTTCCGGTTTTTGTTTGAAGTTAGAAATCAAAATAAGAATTTCTAACATAGTTGTCTAAAGTTTAATGGAGAGGTTAGAGTTGAAAGACAAATGCAGGACAGGTATAATCATGAATATAGATAATATCAATAAGAAACTTTTTTGGGGAGGCCACACCTGTTGACACTCAGGGGTTACTCCTGGCTAAGCGCTCAGAAATTGCTACTGGCTTCGGGGGATCACGTGGGATGCCGAGGGATTGAACTGCTTTTAAGGCAGACTTTACTTCTAGTGCCACCGCTCCGGCCCAACAAGAAACCCTTACGCTGGAAGGAGATAAATGGACTTTGGGACATTAAGAACAATTGTGTATGTGGGTTTCGGACCATCCCAAAGTGTGGTCTTGCTTTATAGACACATGCACAAGAATATCTTACGTGGAGTAGAGTAATTGTTTTAATTTTGGGCCACACCCAGTGGCGCTCAGAGGTCACTCCTGGCTCTGTGCTCAGAAACCACTCCTGGCAGGCTCAGAGACCATATGGGATGCCGTGAATCAAACGTGGATCAAGCAGGTGCATGGTAGATGCCTTAATTGCTGTGCTATCACTTTGGTCCCTATGTGTAGAATAATCATGTTGTATGGTATTGACTGTAATCTGTTTATGCCTGCCTTCAAGACTAAATGCCTTTCTGAGCATACCTCCAACAACCAGCTCCAGAACTAGGCACCCTCTCTGATTTAAATTGATTTAAGACAGAGCATTTTAAAATTTATTTTATCATTTATGTTTTGTTTTTCTTAATGCTTTTTGGTTAAAAATTCAGAATTAAGGTGTCAGCAAGGGGATTTCTTTTGAGAATTCTGTTTATGGGTGATTGTCTTCCCACTGTCACTTCACCTTGTCCTCTTTCTTTGTATCTTTGTCTTCATAAATAAAAAAATAAAAGTAAAAACATATATTAATTAAAATATAAAATAAAAAATGTGGGGCCTGGGAGATAGCGTGGAGGTAAGGCGTTTGCCTTTCATGCAAAAGGTCATCGGTTCGAATCCCGGTGCCCCATATGGTCCCCCGTGCCTGCCAGGAGCAATTTCTGAGCATGGAGCCAGGAGTAACCCCTGAGCACTGCCGGGTGTGACCCAAAAACCACAAAAAAAAAAAAAATGTAAAAAAAGTAGCAAAAAAATTTCATTTTAAAATGAAATAAAAGAAAGGAACATATAAAGATCAAAGAGATGCAGTCAGAGTACAGGAAGGAAACCACTGTTTGTTTTAGAAGGAGGTTCTTTTGATCCCCAGAACCATATATGGTCCTTAGAGCCCCACCAGAAGTGATTTCCTAAGTGCTGTGCCAGGAGTAGGCCCTAAGTGTAGCTGGGTGTAACCTCAGAACCTTAGAAAAAAGACATGAACACACCAGCCTCCTTCACTTTTGCTGTAATACTACCTCTTAGGGGATATTTTTGGGGGAAGGCCAAATGAGACAAACATAATTATTAGCAATTGTTAAGAAAATTGACTGGTATACCTGAGGAGTTCAGATGACCTGTTTTTATTACTTTACCCCCTTCTTAGATGCTGCAAGTAATTGCAAAACTCATTGAATTGATTTAAAAAAAAATAGAGTTACAGTACCTCATCACAGGTGAACTTTTCAGCCAGAGCAATATCACAGTAGTAGGGCATTTGCTTTGCATGCAGCTGACCTGGGTTTGATTCCTAGCATCCCATATGATCTCCTGAGCCTGCCAGGAGTGATTTCTGAGCACAGAGTCATGAGTAACCCCTGAGTACCACCAGATGTGGCCCTAAAACCCAACCCCCCCAAAAAAGAACAAGTGTACTTGTCATAAAGTCTTCAAAATTAGGGACTTGGGGCTTTTCAAATCAACATTCTTCTTCACCATCTTAAAAATTGCTATTTTTGCCCCCTATTTATGTGGCTGTAGATTTCACATATATATATATATATGTATATTCAAAGGCATCTTTGGACTTGGTTTAAGCTTTCACCTCTACAATAGCTGTCATATAGAATCATTATCATTTTAGTAGTTATTTATATGTGGGTAGATATTTATTTTTATGTTCCTTTTCCACTTTATCTTTAAAGATGTTGGTATCCATTTTTTTAGGAGAAATTTTCTCAAAAGTGTATATCCTCATTATTATAAGCTCATGGAGTCTCAAAGTAAAAGAATTTATGATGAAGAGTTGAAAGGGAGTAATTTGGTTTTTATAATTCATTAAAAAGAACATCTTTGTAAAGAATATATTGTTGTTTAATAGCTACCACGCTGACTTGTTAATAATAGCATTACTGATAACTAAACTATTCATAATTGGGAACAAAAGGCCCCTTTTTTGTAAGACAGCACACTTGAACCAGAGGCCTTGACTATGACATACTTAGTTTTTGTTTTTCCACCATCGGTTGCTGGGGCAAAATAAGACTGTGAGGTTAAAGGGACCAGGACTGCTGTGTGCACTGTAATTCTGATGATGGGAGATGCCCCTGAATCTTCTTGTGGGCTCAGGCAGTGGTTAGCAAACTATGCACAAATGCAGTTAAGTCAGCTTCAGCAACTTCATTACTGAAGCACCCATGGTGGAGAAGAGTTTAGCAAGCCATGGTGATATTGAAGTCAAACATTTCTTATGGTCAGAAAATTCACGTTAAGATTTATACCTGCCTTCTAGAACTGTTTCCAGACATGGAAAATGAAGTGTCCAAGGAGGCTTATTTGCTTAGTACAGCAGTTATTGGTGAAAAATAGAAAGTCTCTCTAGCACTGGGAAATGAATTTGTTCAATATGATATTGTCATAGAGTAGCAAGTAGGAAGAAGTTGAGAGGGGTGAACTAGATCAGAGATTCAAGAAGTATTTTTCTAAGGTAGTATGGAAAAGGAAAATCAAGTTTCAGAATGATACACAGTCTAGCAATTATTGCAGATTTTTTTTTTTTTTTGGTTTATGGTTCACAACTAAAGGCACTCAGAAGTTACTTCACTCAGAAATCCCTCCTGGGGGATGATATGGGATGCTGGGGATCGAACCTGGGTCAACTGTGTGCTAGGCAAACTCTACCTGCTGTGCTTTAGCCCCAATTTTTGAAGATTTTTAATGGCACATTTATAAAGTTATGTAATTCTTTATGGACACATCTGTATGTATAGAAAAATAATTATATCTGGAGTGTTGGGTAAATAGCTCCTTACACTTACTTTAGCCCTAGGTTTATTATTTTTTTTTCTGGACCACATTCAGCAGCACTCAGGGGTTACTGCCGACTCGGTGCTCAGAAATTGCTCCTGGCTCAGGGGATCATATGGGATGCCAGGAACAAAACCGAGGTCTATCAGGAGTCAGTCACGTGCAAGGCAAATACTCTACTGCTGGGCCATCTCTGGCCCCAATCCTAGCTTTCTGGACAGAATCTAAAAAATAAGGGAAAACGAGAACTAAGGAGATAGGAGAGCCTCAGTTTTATTTCTTTAGGGGAAATTGCCAGAATATTCAGAATTTCCCTTCTTGGCTCTACCTCCATGCATTCTCTTCATTTGGGAATACCTTTAAAATTGGGAAATAGTTTGAAGCTTAAATTTGCTTAGAGTGGATCAATATGATTTCCTTCTGTAGACACATGCTTGCTTTTTGAAGGAAGGGATTTCTTTAAATAGATGTATATATACATATATATAGATGTGTGTATTATTATATAGTGCTTTAAAAGGTATTACATTAGAACTTGAGATTGTTTTGTATTTACATTAAAGATTTTTGTTTCTGTAATTTATATATCACCATCTTTTTTTTCTTCTGTGATTTATATACATTTTTCTTCAGTGGCATAAATAGAAATGATTCACAGACTTTGAGAAGCTGTGTGTTCATTGTTAAGTAATTTTTATAGACTATTTTGAGGATCTTATTAGAAAAGAAATGTTTGTAAAAAGCTCACTTCTTTAAAAGCTTTCCTGACTAGAAGGACGACATTCCCTTCTGATTTCTGGAGTAGTAAACCTCTCTGCTCTGCTGAAAGTGACGTCTGTGAGTAGTAATCTAGCCACAAGCTATAACTTGGCTAATGTCTACTTTCTTTGAGAAAGACAGGACATAGATGGATGTTCAGATGTTATCTGAAAGAGCTGTTAAGCTGCATTTGTCTTCCTGCCATGGTACCTGTGCCCCCATGCCACTGCAGGCTGCAGCGACTTGTGCTTATAGTAAGGAATCCACCCTAATGGGACTTGGCCACAGCCCTTAGTGGACACTGTGGGCAGTTGACCAGGCATGTCAATCCATTTACAAGAATGAGAAGGGGTGGGGGATGAGATGGCTTAGCTTTGAGCTTAGCCATCTGCCTCATAGGAACGTTGGACACTCTGGTAGCCCTCCTGTTTCCTGATTGTTGCCTTTTCCATTCTTTTGTCTCCCAATGAAAGAGGGAATGTTTTTGTGGTGTTGTGCCTATCTGCCTGATGCATACATAAGCATTTGGCTTGCAGTACTGAGCCCATACTGACATTCTGACTCTGTCTGATAAGCCAGCAATTTAATTGTTGAGCCTGGAGTTCTTTGTAAAATGGAGGCTAATTAGGTTCAAACCATTGTCATTTTAATAGGATTAAGTGAGCCAATGCTGAGAGTTAAAAACTCACCAAATGCAAGGTGGTTTTGTAGCCATCATTAGTTTTTCACTCCTTTACCACCATTTAAGCTCCTTTGGGGGCACTTTAATAGCCCCTAGGATATATGAAGACTGTAATAAGATAGACAAAGGCAGTCCGGATAAAAATGATTTTTCAGGTGGGGATGGGAGGAGCAAGATGTCAACATTTCTCTCTAGTAGTGTGCATGAATAGTGCATGTCTTGGAGCCAGGACTCTTGTACAGGTGATAAAGCACTTACCTTGCATGTGACCTACCCTGGTTTGATTTTAGGTACCACCTATGGCCCTCCAGCCCCTGCAGGAGTGATGTCTGCACACAGAGCCAGGAGTAAGCTCTGAGTGCTATCCAGTGTACCCTCTTCCCCCCAAGAAATACTTGTCCTAAAAATGTAGAACGAGGGTTTTCCACATAATAGAGAGGCAACTGTGGTAGTTTGGGTGGTCTGAGGCTTTTTCTCTACAAATGAAAGTTGACCAGTCTTGAAGAGAATCCTTCTCGAGAGCTCAGGTAGCCCAAATGTGAAAGGACTATAAGAGATTATAATGTGCTAGATGTTGGGAGTCTTTGAGGGTCTTAGAATGATGCTGAGAGACAGGGTTCTATTCTTAGATAGCGTGGAAGGAGTATGGGGTTTGCATGAACACAATTTTGCTTTTCTTTTTTAAATAAAAAATTATTTTGGTTTGGGGGCTACACCCTGCTCTGTGCTCAGAAATTACTCCTTGGCAAGCTCCGTTAAACCATTTGGGATTCCGGGGATTGAACCCTGGCTGCATGCAAAGCAAATGTCCCCTGAGCCCCTCTATTCTTCTTTTAATACAGCTTCTTGGGGTTCCAAGTACAGCTAGAAGGTATAGCACCTGCCCTGCAGACAGACATTGGGTCTGCCACCTGGTACTATTCTAGTGACCCATTGTGATCCTAATGATCCTATTGTTTGAGGTCTCCAAGGTCCAAAATGTGAGCTCCTGGGCACTGAGAACACTGGAAACACTGGAGTGTGTGAGCATAGCAGCCCATCTTGATAGATACAATAACAAAGTGAAGGGAGGTAAAGTTTTCTAGAAAACCACAGTCACTTGGGTGGAGAGTCTTTCATTATTATCCCTTTGCCCTGATTTAGAATTATTCCATTTTACTTCATTCTCAGAGTTGCAGCATGATGGAGTTATTCCTGCATTCTAAGCTGGTGATTCATGCAGTCAGTACATTTGCTGTTTTAATGCTCTTCCAGCCATCTAGATGCAAGTTTAGGGTTAGTTTTATTGTTTGTCTGTGTTAGCAGCTTCAACTGTTGAAAATAACCATAGAACCTAGAGGTTTAAGAAAAAAATATTAGGAGATAGAGAGATAGTTCAGTGGGCAGGGTGTTTACCTTGTACACAGCAAACCTGGGTTTGATCCCCAGAATTCCATGTGGTCCTCAGAGTCTGCCAGGAGTAATTCCTGAACGCAGATCCAGGAGTAACACCTGACTATTGCCAGGTGTGGCCCCCAAACAGAGCAAAAATAAAAATAAAATTGAAAAAAGAAAACCTCTGTCTTGAACAAAACAATTGCCAGGTAATAGTATAAGATTAATAATAGTTGCCATGCCTACATTTGAGTATTTATGGCATTCTTACCAAAGCACTATGCTAAAAGGTTTCCCGCCTTACCTGCATGCATTCCTTTGGACAACTTTGTGAGTTAGGCATTGATAGGTCCATTTCAGAGAAACTTAACTAGTTAAATCCTAGTTACACAACTGACACAATTACAACAGTTGCATAATTAGGATTTAAACTCAAGCCTCTCACATTCCAAAGCCCAGTTTTCAACTTCCTTATAAATTTATAGGCATAAGTTTAGATCAGTTGTTTATTTTATCTCTGTAACCTAGTCTCACCTCTCCTTTGTCTTTTGTGTTTGGGGCCATGCCTAATGGTGCACAAGGCTTATTTCTGGCTCTGCACTAAGTTATCACTATAGACAGAGCTTGCAGCATCATACGAGGTGTCGTGGATTGAACTTGAGTCAGTTGTGTGCAAGGCAAGCACCTTACCTACTGTATTATCTCCCTAGCCTTCAATTTTTTTTCACCACCCCAACCCCCTTCAATTATTTTTAAGAGGATGACCCAATGGTGCTTGGCCCTGAGGAGCAGCTGAGTCTGTAGTTCTGTGCTCAGGGGCCACCAGGACTATGCCCAGAGGTGCTCAGGGATGCAGGTGATTCATTGCTGGTTTCCTTACTCAGCTTGTTGACCATCACTTGAGCTTATCTTCCTAGCCCCTTCTCTTACCTCTTAATCATCTCTTTTCTACTCTATGAACCTAGTACCTTTTTTTTTATTTTTTAAAGCCATTTCAAGTATCCACTGGTCTTCATTGTAAAATTTTTATTTACTTCAAATTCTCCATCCTCCAAATTATTCCTCTTATCTTTCTTATATAAAGCTCTTGTTCCTCCAGAGAAACTCAGTGTTAAAAGAAAAACTATGTACTTTAATTAATGTGTGCTGGAGACACACAAACATGCTACTGTTTCTACTAAAATATACTAATAGTATGTTTTACATGGAAAGAGTTGATTCACAACTACATATTGATTCCTTCCTTCCTCCTTCCCCAATCCCTTCCTCCCTCCTTCCTTCCTTCCTTCCTTCCTTCCTTCCTTCCTTCCTTCCTTCCTTCCTCCCTCCCTCCCTCCCTCCCTTCCTTCCTTCCTTCCTTCCTTCCTTCCTTCCTTCCTTCCTTCCTTCCTTCCTTCCTTCCTTCCTTCCTTCCTTCCTTCCTTCCTTCCTTCCTTCCTTGTCTCAGCACAATGATTTACAAGAAACTCTCATTAAATAATCAGGTTCTATTTGAGGGTTATGATGTTGAACAAATGGGCCATATCACTCTCTCCTGGAGTTTTCAGCCTGTAGCCATAGAAGACAATAACTGACCCCCAAATATATATAGCAAGTGCTATATATATATATATATATATAGCAAGTGCTATATATATATATCAAGTGCTATAGAAATGTTAATTTTGTTCTTCAGGTATTGGAAATAGGATAGCACTAGAGTGAAGAATAAAATAAAATAAAATAAAATAAAATAAAATAAAATAAAATGAGGAGTTCTTTGGGCTAGGATTTAGTGGCACTGGAATGAAGAAGAATGCTTTATGGATATGGATCAATTCTAAATAGTTGTTGATGTCACTCATCAAGGAAAAAAAATCTAGGGGAAGTTTCTTTTCCAGCTAGGGGAAGAACAGAGTGGAGTATGCTCTATGAAATTCCTTTGGGATAGTGAAGATTCTCACTGGAAAGGTGTATTTATAAGTTTATATCTTGAAAAAAAAAAGGCAAAGCCAACTGTATATTTTGGTCTATAGATCAAGTGCTAGCTAGCTTCAGTCTATCATTAAATGCTTTTGATAACCGCCTTCCTTCTCCACTCCTTTAATGAAATCTTTTGCAAAAAAGGAATATTTTACTGACACATATCTGGGAGTTGTTATTTCTAGCAGCACTATGGGAGGAGACATTCATTCTAAGAGGGGATGAGAGCTTTTTCTAAAGTTAGACATTGAAATTGTGATGACTATAATTTTAGTGTTCTCCTGACTCTAGATGATTCTTGCATCTTTTATGGAGATTTTTTTTATCATACCTAGTAATGGTCCTCTCATGGGACCATGTGGTGTAGGGGATCAAAGGTCTATCTGGGGCCAATGAGGTGGCGCCAGAGGTGCGAGCACTAGCAAAGGAAGGACTGTGGTTCTATCCACTGGCGTCCCATATGGTCCCCCCAAGCCAGGGGCAATTTCTGAGCACTTAGCCAGGAGTAACCCTGAGCATCAAATGGGCGTGGCCCAAAAAATATAGGGCCTATCACATGTGAGGCATATAGCTACTCAAATACATATTTGAGCTACTCCCAGCCCTCAGGCAACAAGTTTATGCTAGTTCTTAGACTAGATCGGAAAATCATTGTTTCCACACATACTTTTTAGAGCATCAATAAAATCAGGAATAACAAAATTATACGCTTTCTTATTGTTTTGGTTGGTTTATTATTAAGACCTGTGACCCTGCTTAGGGGATACTGGCTCTGGGCTTGAAGGTCAGTATTTGGGGGATCACATGATGCTAGAAATGGAACCCAGGACATCTGAGTACAAGCACACACTCAGCCTTTTGAGCTCTCTTCATAGCCCTATAAGCTTTAAAGCTTTATTATTTGTAGTTTTCATACATATTTTAATTGTTACAGCAACCTAACAGAAAGCTATCATGTCATTATATTCACTTTCTGGTGGCCTGATGTGAATGATAAGCTCTATCAAAGCTCTGTCAGTGGGAATTGCACACTGACTGCCTGGGGACCAAAAGCCAGGGGTTCATGGAAACCAAGGGGGAGAGAAGCATGTTGCTGTGGATGGAGTCATATTCTCCCCACATTCGTGTGTTGATGTCCCAGTCCCCAGTGTGACAGCAGGTGTTGATAGGTCTTGGGGAGATGGTGTGTTAATGGAGACATCTTTTCAAAAGGGATGCAGAAGACTGCTCCATCTCTCTGTCACCTGAGGACACAGGAGTAAGTGACCATCTCAAAGTCTCACTCCAGGACTTTACCAGGATAACCTCCTTGTATGACACTCCTTAACCTCCCAAACTGAGAGAAAATGACTTATTGTTGTTTAACACTCATTCCGTGATATTTGGTAGAGCATCCTGAACAGATACATTCACTAAAGATGTAAAAGGAAAACCTATTGTTCTACCCCAAAGATCCCAGGATTCAAGCTCACTATGGTGGGAAGATCCTATTCTACCATAGTAGAGAATATTCCAGGTTGGTCTAAATACTGTAAAGTCTGTGCAGACAGCCTTGGTTAGTGCGCAGCCAAAGTTCTCACTGTGGGCACTCCTGTGGAGACAGGTCTGTTTACTTCTCACTCTTCCGCTAGGTATTTGTGCTTGCTTTTCTCCTCTCTGGTTTATGCTTTTTACCAAGCCCAAAAGCCCAAGCCCAGTAGTGTGTGTGTGTGTGTGTGTGTGTGTGTGTGTGTGTGT
>PVKC010000638.1:10767-43616 GCA_004027635.1 Crocidura indochinensis | reverse complement strand
TGCCTCATCAGTGATACTTGACATGTCTAGGTTAAGTCAGCAATATGGTCTTTTGATTCATTTCCTCTCAGAACACTCTAATGTTGTCTCCTAGAAAACTTTTTTTCTGGAACTACATCTGGTGGAGCAAGGGTATGTGTGTTTGGGGGTATGGGGAAGACTCCATAAGGTATCAGGAGTCGAAGCAGGACCTCTCCCAGGCAGATCTTGTGCTCCAGCCCTGTAAGCCATCTCCGGCCAATAAACTCTTGTGATAAAAGACATTGAGCAGCTGTTAAATGGCATTTGCACTGTAGCCAATTCCTCCTAATGATTCATCAATGTTTAAAATGTTCACCTTCTTCTAAAGCCAAATCAAACATACATTGAACTTCCTCATTCTGAGTGCACCGTGGCTGCTGGCGCATCATGATCTGAAGGACTTCTTGTTCTTGTCTCACTTTGACTTCATTAGGGATATAGGACATTGATTTTACTACCTGAAAAGCACTTTGGGACAAAGGGGTTCTGAGCTTATGACTTGACCTTCCACCTACCAACCACTCAACCTCTCTGGGTCTTTCTATTTCTACAAGTAAGAAAGAGGTTTGGATTTAATACTCTGACTCCTTTTGGTCCTGGGTCTCCTAATATTATCTTTTATTTGCATTGATATTAATATAAGAGACACAAATTAGATCCTCCTCCCATCCTGCTCAGATGAGACTTTGAGTGCTTTTTGCTAGTAAGTCAGAGATATGCACAGATCACATGAGTGATGCAGGCTTGTCCCTGCCTTGCCTATCAAGAAAGGGCCTTTGGACAGTGGCAGCTGTGTGATTTGTGAGAACCATTGTGCTAATCTGTGTGAAGAATTTATTTATTTATTTATTTATTTATTGGTTTTTGGGTCACACCCAGCAGTGCTCAGGGGTTACTCCTGGCTCCATGCTCAGAAATTGCTCCTGGCAGGCACAGGGGACCATATGGGGCACCGGGATTCGAATCGATGACCTTTTGCATGAAAGACAAATGCCTTACCTCCATGCTATCTCCCAGGCCCCAATGAAGAATTTTTTATCTTCAAAGCCTGTTGACTTGAATGTCAAGTCAAAGCCCTAAACTTAACTGATTTCTCCATAGACCAGCTCAGACAGAATGGACACATGCCTTATCTTTGCTCTCTTAAATATTTGCACTTTATTTTGATGGTGGCTTACATACCAGCAAAATGTTTTGAATTTTTTCCTTACCTGCTTATTTGTTCTTTGAAAAACTCCTCCTGGCAGGCAGGGGGGACCATATGGGGCACCGGGATTCGAACCGATGACCTTTTGCATGAAAGGCAAATGCCTTACCTCCATGCTATCTCCCGGGCCCTTTGAAAAACTCCTATGGTTACCAAGGCAGTTCTTGTCTGTTCTCCAGAGACACTCACTTTTAGGATGCCTGGATCATGAATTTTACCTTTTTGACTCACACACAACCATTGTGAAAACACCGTTTAATTAGCAGTGTTTGTCAGAGTCCTTTGTTCCACATTAGCCTCTGAGAAAGTAAATAGCAATCAGCCAGATAGCACCAATGAGTCAATTATGGTTGGATTGGGTTAGATAAAATGCTAACAGTGTGAAGTACACAGCCTCTTTTCTGCCTTTTGAGACTGCCATCACTATCACTCTTTCTCTTTCTTGCTCTTTCTCTACTATGTTGAAGAAAACCCTGCCAGCCTTTACTCAATTTTCTTTGTGCTGGAACTGTTGCATTACTTTGAAGTCATTTTTATGGGTTGAATTATGTCTCCTTGCCCTTCTCACCTCAATAATTTGTATGTTGAAGTTCTAATCCCCAGCACCTCAGAAGGACCGTATTCAAATATAAGGTCTTTAAAGGGATGATTAAGTGAAAATGAGGTGGCTAGAGTGGGATCTCATCCAAGATGTCCAGTGTCTTATGAAAAGTGATGGGGACATGGACTCACCTCAACTGACAGAACAAGTGTGTGAAGCTACTAGAAGAAGGAGCTCTACAAGCAAAGGAAGGTCTCTCCAGAATGCACTAACTGCCTCCTCTTGGTTCCAGGCTGGGAGTCTCTCAAAATGTCAGGAAATAGACTGTGTTGTTAGCCTCCCATTCTGTGGTATTTGTTTCCACAGCCGTAGCAAGCCAGGACAGACACACAGGCTTTGCTTCCCTTCTGCTAACTGAGACTTTGTTAGGCCACTCTGGGGAACTGGCTGCCTCACAGGTTGCGAAGATTCTGTGTCACCTAAGACCTTTTCACAGAATAGAGCAGACAAATGAGCCCTCAGCAAAACAGGAAGTGTTTTGTGGAACTCAAGTCTAGTCTGTCTAATCCATTTGATCGGAGCCCAGGTCTCTCCATCTGGGAGCACTGACCCCAGGTCTACAGGCGTCATTCTCAGAGATCTGGATAGGCCCAAGTTCATGTTCAGGATCACTTCTGTAGGACCAGAAGGCTGCACAAATTCCCTTAATGTTGCCTACAGAATAGTGTCCATTGTGCTGGTTGCTTGCAGGTCTGATTTGGGTTTTATTCAGCCCATTCCTTCTACAGAGGAAATGTCCTTCCCATGTGTGAATGGTTCGTAGAGAAATGTTTTCTTCAATTCATCCAGGAATCCAACCCCTTCCAAATATCCTATTCCCAACACTCTATATGATTTTTCCCTTGCTCTAACTCCTTTCATTTTAGTTTGGAAACTGCATTGTACCCACTTCATTCTGTAATCTGGCCAAAGTTGAGGATAATGAGATGATTATTTTGATTTTATTTATTGAATTGCTTGAACCTGAATGTTGAGGAAATTCTTTAGTTTCTTCAAAATTAGTGTAGGGTTAAGTACACTTCTTGGAACCTTCTTCAAATTAATTTCTATGCCAAATGTCAGTGCCTTTACCCCAAAACTCTGGAGTTGCTCTTTTTGAACCTAATCTATGTGTATTAAAATGTGTGAGTGTTCAATCATGTGCCTTTTACCTAGACAGAAATAGTAAGAGCAAAACAGCATATCATGTCTTCCAATTAGTTGATTATATTTTGTTTTAAATATTGTGTTTCCTGAAATACACATAATCTCCATTATTAAGTCTCCATTAGACCTAGAGATGCAGGCTTTACTTCGTTTGATTTTTTGGGGGGCCATAATTGGTGGCACTAAGGGTTACTCCTGACTCTGCACTCAGAAATTACTCCTGGCAGGCTTAAGGAACCATAGGACCATCCCTCAAGGACCTCAGCATTCTTGTCTCACAGCTGCAGATTGTACCACATACTCCTGGGAGCAAAGATAGACAAAGAGGAATGGGGTGGGGGGGACAAGTACTTCTTGCCAGCACATCCAGGAGAGGTGTGGGGAAGGGTTTTATCCATCAAGGACACTTGCAGTCAGAGCTACCAGAGCCCAGCTTATGACTGAGGAATAGGTTCAGAATTCCTATTAGTGCCACCACTTCTAGGTGAGCACATGGCTGAAGAGCATGGAGAGCAGCCACTTATCCAGTGATTCAGTGGCCAAGTTTCTGGCTATTAATACCCTGGTGCCATAAGAGTATGGTGAGTACTCTTATCAGGTATCAGGAATTTCAAGGAAGATCAGTGATGATATCTTCTATCCAGACCACCCTGGGCACACGACAAGAAGGAGAAGAAAGTGCAAACATTAAAACCTGATGTGACAAGGGCAGACATGTGACTGTGGCAGAAGGAAGAGGGAAACATGGATATGAAAAAACTAAAAGTGAACTTCTAAGGACTCCATCTTACTTTTTTGTTTGTTTTTTTGGGTCACACCTGGCAGCGCTCAAATGTTACTCCTGACTCTATGCTCAGAAATTGCTTGTGGCAGACTCGGGGTACCATATGGGATTAGAACCGCCGTCCTTCTGCATGCGAGGCAAACACCTTACCTCCATGCTATCTCTCTGGCCCCTCCATTTTACTTTTAAATGATTTGGGTAGATACTTCCCCACCTTCATAAATATAAATATAGACTTACCTTCTAGATACATACATACTTGCTTTCCTAAACTTATTGTGCACATCATTCTACTAGATTATTTTTCTGAGTAAATGATTCTGCTGAATAGTTTGGTTCTTAGAAAAGGAGGTGCTTATACAAATGATTTGCCCAAAGTGCCAGAATTCTTACTGGTTTCTGGAGGGGAGTGGAGGGGGAGAATAATATTACATTCGTTTTCTGATATGGTGCTCAGGAGCCATTCCTATTAGTCTATGGGACCAGGTGGTGCTGGGATTCAATAAGGAACTCTTACATGTCAAAAAAGTGCCCCAATCTTTTGAGTCATCTTTCTGGTCTACTGTTGAATTGGCGAGGATGGGGTGCAGTCATACTTCATGGTGCTCAGGAACCATTGTGGGTGGTGCTAGGGTATTTAAAAACATCTTTATTTATAGGGGGTGGTATTTGGACCTTTAAGTGATGGTTGGAGAGAATAGAATCCAACCTGAGTGCAAGCCATATGCTAAGGAAAACTAAGCTGATCAATAATGTATTAGGCAAACTATAGGCTGTACTCCAAGTATCTGGGATTCTTGTTAGGCTAAAAAGATAGCAAGGTGGGCCTGGAGAGATAGCACAGCAGCGTTTGCCTTGCAAGCAACCGATCCAGGACCAAAGGTGGTTGGTTCGAATCCCGGTGTTCCATATGGTCCCTCGTGCCTGCCAGGAGCTATTTCTGAGCAGACAGCCAGGAGTAACCCCTGAGCATCACCGGGTGTGACCCAAAAACCAAAAATAAATAAATAAATAAATAAATAAATAAATAAATAAATAAAAGATAGCAAGGTGTAGCTAAAGAAAGACCCCCTGGTGTGTCACCTGCCAACCTTGCCGCTATCTGAGTCTGCTTGGTTAACAGTTGGTTAGTCTGTCTTCCGCTGAGCAGTACTTGTCAACAATGTTTGTATGTGTGCGATTTGTGTGACTATCTGGAACAAGGATTGCAGAACACTTTCAATCTCTATCGTCAGATCCTCCACTTTCCAAGGCTAAAAATCCATCTTCATGTGGGTGGTTTGTCTGAGTTATTTTCTGAGGAGCTTTTTCCTGTTACTGCATTGACAGCAAACTGGTCCCTTCTCCATTATTCATTCACCCGAGAACTGGCTGTGCTTGGTGTCTCAACTCTGAGTCTTGTCAAGTAAATCTGCCTAAGTCTTTCTCTGTTGGGACCAGGTATTAATTCAGAAGAAAGAGTAATTGTAGAATCAGCTGTGAACTAGTAAAGTGCCCTCATCTCTTCATAAATCTATGCCATAATCCTTTAACTTGTTAATGACTGTGGGCAAACACTTGAGGTTTTATGATAAACCTGTTTCCAATGTTTCTCTGCTTATTGTCTTTGTTCATGCTTCTAACCATGGAGTCCAGAAACTCTCAGGGACAAAACTCTCAGGGGTTCTCCTCTATATGGGCCCTCCCTAGTATATCCTGTATTCTTCTAAGGGCAGAGGTTCCCAAATATACTTGTCCCACACCTCATTTTCAAAAACAAATTGTGTACCCTGGAAATTTCCCTTCTTTGAGCAAACAACTAGCAAGTATTTCCATTTGCCACCACAACAAATATCATCCCTGGATTGTTCTAACACACACAGATGTGCTGCCTACTCCGGAATCACTGTCATTAACATGCTGGTGTTTGTGTCTGTCTCTTCTTCATGGACACAAGGAGGATTCTCCACATACTTAGTTCCCAGGAGTCCAGCATAGTGTATGTGACATAGGGGCTTCTCAGAAAGTATGGAGCAAAATTTATGGTTGTGGCTCAGAGGGCATTTGCCTTACAAATTGTGAAGATTAGGAAAACGGAGTTTAATGACTAACTCAGCCTTTAAGAAATAGAAAAATGACTCATACTTAATTATACCTACATCTTGACTACTCTTTGTCTGAGGATAAAAGTTTTCTTAAGGTAACCAACAGTTGGTTTGTCCTGCAGTAAAGTAAAATGGGGTAGCCTAAGATATTAGAATTTCATAAGCACTTTTTCTCATCCTGTTATATTTTCCTCAATATATAGAGTCAAAGAGTTAATTTATTTTTCAAATTAGTCATTTTGATTTTCAATAATATGGTAGTTTTGATTTTTGTTTTACTCTTGGCTCTGCACTCAGAAATTACACTTGGCTGTGGGACCATATGGGATGCCAAGGATCAAACCTGGTCGGTTGCATGAAAGGCAAGCACCTACTTAGTGTACGATCTTGCCAATCCACTGATATGGTGTTTTCTGATTAATTGTTTACATCACACTAAGGACTAATGTATTCTTATTTGCACATACATTTTTTCTAACAACCACCTGTTCCAATTTTGCCTTCTAATCTCATCTCCTCTGATACTTCCTAGCCTCCTGCACTTGGAAAGGAATGCGGTTCTGAGCTTTTTTATTAGAGTACTTTACCCCAGCAATCAGGGTAGTGTTGGGAACATGCATGTGCTCTCTGCTCATCCTGAACAGAAGACGCTCTAGTAACACATAGTGTAAATTCCATTTGATTAGCCAATCATGTTATTCATAGTCTTGGCTGCACTGTAAACTGCAAGGCATAAAGGCAGAGTTGAAAGTTGTTTCCTGCCTGCTAGCAACTAAAAACTGACATTTCAGGAGCCTTGAGTTTGCAGGGCTTCTTTCTCTCAAGGATGTTGCTCTCCTCTCTCCTTTCTCTCAGCTCTTTTTCCTCCCTCTCCTCTCTCTTCCTTATCTTTCTTCCTCCCCCTCTTTTGTTCCTTTTTTCCCCATCCTCTTTCTCTCCTCTCTCCTTGCCTATTTTCTTCTTCCCCACTTCCTTATTCTCCTCTCCTTTTCTCTCTCTTCCTCTTTCTCTCTCATCTTCCTCTGGCTTCTCATTTTCTCTCACAGCTCTGTGGTGTCACCTCCATTCTCACCAATCCATCAGGACAGGACCCACCCCTGCCCTGTGTGATCCCTTTGAACTTAGAAACCTCCTTAAAAGTCACACTTGGAAGTATTGGGGTTAGACGTTAGTACTTCAATATGTGAAACTTTGGAGGATTTATGTGTTGGAGGGACACAATTTAGCCCATGTGAGTGATATATAATTAAAATATCTTGTTTAGATAATAAAGAGATTCTTCAGATTGTTAAAATTCCTCTCAATGACTCTTGAATATATGTATGTTACTTACTTGCCTTTTCATAGATTAAAAATGATGCTCCTTGCCCTGCTGGTAGTTTTACTTTTGCTGCTTTCTTTTCTTTATATTAGGGGCGGGGGGAGTAGAGCAATGGTAGGGATCCTTCCAAGTGGTCCAGTGGGGCCAGTGGTCCAGTATGAAAGCTGAAGACAAGGTGATGCTCAGTTTCCTTCTGGAGTCCCACCCGCGCTCTAGAACCCTGCCCTTTCCTGGAATCCGATCCTTACTCTGGAACCCATCTTCTCTCTGGAACCCTGCCTTTTCTCTGGAACCCCATCATTGCTCTGAAACTTTCTCGAGGTTTTTCTCTAGAACCCCTATCTTTTCTCACCAGAACCTTATCCTTTCTCTCTAAAACTCTGTCCTCTCTCCAGAACCCCATGTCCTCTCTCTCTGGAGTCCAGTCCTCTTCTTCCTGCCCTTGCTGGTTGCCTGAGGTCACTTGCTTCCCCATAAAGGCTGAATAGGAGCCTGGTGGTGCCATTCAGTGGCAAGGCACATGCTTGGCATTTAATAGGTCTTGGGTTTGATCCTATCACTGTCCCCTAATAATTGGGTAGGGTTCCCTTTTATGCAATTTGGGGATTAACATTGAGTTAGAAAACGAAAGTATTGTTGGGTTCTCATCTTTCTGATAATAAGGAAGCAAGGCTGAACTTACTGAGTGCTTACTGGAGGCTGTTCTCTGTGTGGTAAACATCACAAGCCTTCAGAATAGGTACTATTATATGGACTATACAATATAAGGAAACCAAGGTTCAGAGAGATAAAGTCAATTCTCCAGATGCTTCTTCATCTTCTTTTCTCCTACCTTAAGGCATCTATTTGGTCCCAGGAACTAGAAGCTACGAGTGTAGAATGTGGGCAAGTATGAAAGGATCAGACAAGCCTTTAGCCCTTTGATTTGTGGGAGGTAATCAGAGACCAGAGGCCTGAACTTACAGACTCTCTAAGTGAACCCCACATGGCAGAAGTTGATACAGAGCACAGTACCCCATAATCTGTGTCAATAGATCTACTTTGGATTACGTTAGGCCAGGACCTTTGGACTCAGGAGGGTTTAGGTTAAAGGATAGATGTCATGGTAACCTGAGTTCAGAAGAAGCCTGAAACAAAGATTCAGGATAGGCCAGTGATTTTTCAACTCTGGAATCTGTGGACTGACTCTGGTCTGCAAATATTTCCTGGCAGTCTGAAAAAGTCATTGACACTTAACTGTTAAATCTCGTCAGTGAGAAAAAAAAATCAAACCAAAAAACAATGTAGACCTTTGTCTCTCTGAAACAATGCTACAGCTATGGGATCAAAAATCCTAACTAACAACAGTATGCTCTACGCTAACACTGTTTGAATGACTCCAAAGTTCAAGATATTCCATGACTACATTTTTGTTTATTGTTCTGTTTCTGGTACCATTTTATTTTCATTTTATTTATTTATTTTGATGCTCTTGGCTTACTCCTGGCTCTGCACTCAGGAATTACTCTTGATGGGTTTGAGAGACCATATGGGATGCCAAGGATTGATCTTAGATCAGAGCAAATGCCCTACCTATAGTACAATCATTCCAGACCTTCTGGTTTCATAACTAGAGCATTTTCATTTGGTAGTATTAGATTTAAGGCAATACAGAAAGCACTACCATAATATTTATTGCTTCTGTTTTAGCAGTTTAAAAATATTTCTGTCTCACTAGTCTACAGGTGTAAGAAGATGGAGACCACTGAGATAGGCAGTGTGAGCTCAAGGAAGATTGAGTGGTATTCATTTCATTTTTTTAGATGATATTATAGGAATGTATTGCAGGATGTTGATTGGAAAGAGCTACATTGATTCTCAATCCTACTCAGTATCTGAATAAGGAGTTTTCAAAAGCATGGTACCTGGGTCCCAACCTCAAGAATCTGAAATATTAAATTGTAGGCTTTGACATCTGCAGGGTTTTATATAACTATTTTAATCAATTTGATTTACAACCAGAATTAGTCAGAACTGATGGGTTTGGTCAGAGTTGGCAAACTATAGCTATAAACCAAATCTGACCAGCTGCCTATTTTTGTATGGCCCTTGAACTAAAAGGAGTTTCTCTACTTTTAAATAGTTTATAAAAATGATTAAAATATTATTTTTCCACATATAAAAGTTATATAAAATTTAGTGTTTATAATTCCTATAGGTGTGCATGCTCCTTCATTTACTATCTATACAACAGTCAACATAGTTGTAAAGTCTGAAGTATTTTCTTTTTTTGTTGTTGTTTTTTGGGTCACACCCAGCAGTACTCAGGGGTTACTCCTGGCTCCATGCTCAGAAATTGCTCCTGGCAGGCACAGGGGACTATATGGGGCACTGGGATTCGAACCGATGACCTTTTGCATGAAAGGCAAACGCCTTACCTCATGCTATCTCCCGGGCCCCAATTTTCTATATGGCCTTTAGAGAAAATATTTGTGGACCTCAAGAGTTAACCTAAGTTGAGGTCACCAACAGAGCTAGTTTAGATCTTCAAAAGGAGTTCGACATAGGTGTGTGTAAGTTAGGTATTTGTATAGTAACTACCCACTCTTTTGTTTGCTTATTTGTTTCCTGACAGAGGAACTCTGCTCTGAAGGAAGTTTGCTGAACACAATTTTTTTTTATCAGACAGCATTGAGGAACCAGAGAAATAGCTCAATAGGTTGAGTTCTGGGGCCAAAGTTACTGTACAGCAGGAATGGCGTTTGCCTCATAGCCATCTGACCTGGATTCTATCCCCAGCATTCCATAGGATCCCCAGAATACTGCTAGGAGTAAATCCAGAGTGAAGATCCAGGAGAAACATTTGTTATTGCTATTGCTAGTGCTATTGATCCAGTCCCTCATTTCCTTTCTTATCTGCTCCCCTTCCATTCTCTTTTGGCTTCTCCCCTATCCTGTTCCAATGATTGTCCTATGTCCTCTGTTCCAATGACTAATAATTGGAATGCTTGCAAGCATTTCCTTTTCTTGTTCCAGTGTTAGGGAAAAAAAAAAGCAATGTTCATAGGAACAAATTTAATATAAAAATGTGATTGAGCAGGATTAGGAATATACCAGATTTATCCTATTTATTGATTTGACTTTACCTTTGAGTTTTTACCTCAGTCCTAGTTGAATTTAGGGGTTGGGGGACATTCAAGTTAGATAACTTACATGGTAACTTATAAAATAACTTATCCTATTTATTGACTTGATTTTACCTTTGAGTTTTTACCTCAGGCCTACTGGAATTTAGGGGTGGGGGGGACATCCAAGTTAGGTAACTTATATGGTAACTTATAAGGTAACTTATCCTATTTATTGACTTGATTTTACCTTTCAGTTTTTACCTCAGTCCTAGTTGAATTTAGGGGTGAGGTGAGACATTCAAGTTAGGTAACCTATATACAAATGGAAACCAATCAAAATCTAGTAACCCCTGCCATCAAGAGTTGTTTTGTACACAGCCATTATTTGCTTGAAAACCAGCTTATCCAGTTCAGGAGGAGAGAGATGACTGCCTCTAGGCTGGAAGCACCAGTGTAGGCCTTTATTTTTGTTGTACTCACATTTCAGAGTTGGAGATTGAGAGAGGGAAAGTGAGATACTGAGATAGGTTTATTAGTGTTTTTTTTTCTTTAAGTAGGTATGATGTCATGGATTCTGAAAAATGAATATGTATCAGTTGAACTAACAGGAAAAAAGGATTTGATTTCCAAATGGCTGATTCGTCATCCTTGGATAGATTCTAATGACCTTCAGAGTCTCCTTGGAAAACTGCTGGGCATCTTTGGATTTGCCAGGAAGACCACATTCTTCTTTGCTAGCTCTCATTTCCATCCTTCCTCCCCCCCGTCACAGTGGAGTGGCTGTCCTGCCAGGCATGCCTCCCCTACAGCACCTGGAAGGGGGCCAGCAATGTCATTATAGGTGGCAGTGTGCCCAGACAGTCTTAAAAAAACATCTTCTCTGCTACTAATTAAGTTTCAGAAAGGGTGATATTCGTTTTTATATTAACAAGCATTGTGCGAAGACTGAGGGCAGTTAGAAGCATGTCATCCAATTCCTAAGAGTTTATGGTTGGATTTTATTGTCCTTTAAGGTCCCCCCTCCCCGCAACCCATCCCCAGAGTTTGGAACCTTTTTTGTTAAAGGGTGGGATAGTTTGGGCAGGGCAAAGACTAAATACTATTTGCTTATTTTAGAGCTCATACTAAGGCCTCAATTTATTAATTTTTTTTGCTTTTTTTTTTTAGGGTTCTGTACATTGGTCTTGCTTGCAACACAGCTCGCTATATTTATATTTCCTATCTGGAAAATGCCTGGACTGTTCTGCCCATGGAAGTTCTTCAAGGTAAGCCACAGCTAGAAGTAAAATTAGTTGTTTCCCTAACTGAACTTTGCCGACTTCAAGTTCAGTGGCCTTTGGCATCTAGGCTCCAGAGGAAGGGTGGCCCTGCGGCTCCTGGGCTGTGCAAGTGGAAGTTAAGGAAGAGGTGACTTGTTAGGGCTTTGCAGTCAAGCTGAGTGTCGTTTTGTGTTTGTTGAGCCAAACAAAGCTGGATTTGGCTTAGACTCCATAGTTAAACAAAGAAAGAGGAACTCCAAAATAAAATCCGAGGGACAACAGTTAGATATGCAGCCAAAGGTGGTTTTAAACCATAAGAGTTTATCTTGGAAAGATTTGATGGTATTTTTGTAGGTCTACTATTGGAAAATGTCCAGATTATTTAATATCTTTAGTTACAGATAGACTGTTGTTCTACCATGAATCTTTTACTTCTTTGCTTAAATGTCCCTACTTGAGTTCTTCCCAAGGCTTCGGTACCCTGTTTCACTTAACGTATAACTTAGAAAAAAATTTAGAGCCTGGAGAGTATAGGTAGGATACTTGCTTTGCACACTGCTGACCCAGGTTTGCTCTTTGACATCCCTTCTGTTCCCTCAAACACCACCAGGAGTGATTCCTTAGAGAAGAGCCAGAAGTAACCCCAAGCATTGCAGGATATGGCCCAAATAAAAACAAAACAAAACAAAATGAAATTAAAAATATAGGCTGCTCTTGTTATGTGACTTGAGTGATGAAAAGGTGTATTTATTTTGTTTGTTTTATTTTTTGGAGAACACCAGGTGGTACTCAGGGCTTATTCTGGGCTCTGTTCTAGGGATCATTCTTACCAGGGCTCAGGGGACCATATGAAATGCCAGTGATTGAACCCAGGCCATGTGCAAGGCAAGTGCTCTGTCCATTGTACTATCTCTCCACCTTCATGGATTTCTAGCCAGACCTTATTGACCTTATTTTACATCATCTGGACTATATCCTGAAAACTCTCTTAGCAGCTTGGCTGACCCATTCATGGTTGGCATAATGATTAAAACAGAGTTCCAGGGACTGTCCTGCCATGGCCAAGAGAGACTGGAACACAATGGCATTGCTGCACAAATGCATTACTGTCTCTTCACGATTGTCCAGGCCAAGTCCAAGCAGGCCATTTTAGCTTAGAGATGAAGAGAAGATATGGAATCATCTAAGAGAATGGCTGCTGGCCAGAATAAGCAGCATCCCATCATCAAGAACATGGCCCAGCTATGCTGTGAGACAGGAGCTGCACTGTGATTGGGTGACCTTGCAGATGGGCAGAGCAAAGGGCTGATCCCGAGGACCTGGCCAGGTCAACACTGACTACAAGAATAGATGAACCATTTCCAGTAACAAGGTTCTGGGCATTATCAAAAGAACCATTGACTTCAGACCTCAAGAGATTGTTGGGAAGCCCATTGAGAGAAGTCCAAAGGTGAAATGAGCACAAAACCTTGGATTCAGTTTCTTCCAGCTGCTGTCTTTAGGCTGGTGCCTTTGACCACCAGAGTGACTTCTTCACATGGCCAAGCAGAACAAGGGTTACAGTGCTGCCATGGGACCCTTTTTCTCTTTCTTTCTTTCTTTTGTCAAGCAAACATGCTAACCACACTAAACTTTGTAAAGTGAAAAATAAACACAACAAAAAAGAGTCTTGGCACAAACCATAGGAGTTGAGGATTTCTGAGAGAGTCCAGACCAAGTAATTAATTATATAGTCTGTGATTTATATAAATTTTATCAAGTTTATAGATTATCATATTATTTACTTTAGCTCTGAAGATGGAAATACAACACAGAAAGTAGCAGGGCTGGTGCAGCAGTGAAGCAGGTAGTGGATTTGTCTTTCACAAGGCTAATCTAGTTTCCATCACTACCATTCCAGAAGTGATTCCTAAGTGCAGAGCCAGGAGTAAAACCTGAGCACTGGATTTGGCCCAAAACCTAAAAAAAATTATTTAGAGAAAGTAATTAGTTTCTGGCAATGATATTTAAAATAAAAGATCCCCAATTATACTCTTAGAAAAAAATGATCAGAATAAAGGCTCATTCTCAAACTCCCCTATGGCAATCCCCCACCAAAATTCCACCCTATCTTTCTTAAAAGAAGAATAATTTATATGTATATTACTTTTATAAAATGCAAAATACCATTTAATTGTGTTTTTCTCAGATATGATTGATGAAAGAAGATTTATAATATACAGGAACTGGCAAAATATTAAGAAATTATTACTGGTAAAAATTTAAATTCTAGAAAGATCTTAAAGTAAATACATATATCTCGGCATTGTGTCCTTTGCAGATAACATAGCACTAAGTGTGAACTATGGCAAATAATGGTCCAGTAGCACGGCATATACCAATCTGATTTCCCATCTCCATTTCTGCTCTATTGAGCAGAATCTGTTGAGCAGCATTTGTTGGTGAGTTCATGCATAGGAACCATTATGAAAGCCAGTGGGTGTGCCCACAGCATTACCAGCACTACTCTGTTATTATATATGAGTAAACAGTGCACAATCTGGTCACCTAATATTCCATAATAATGCCACAGCAATTCCTTTATAGTATTACTTTCCTTTTTAATAATACAGGAATAAAATTACTTTCTTCTAAATTAGATCAGAAGTGGCATTTGCATAAATGACTCAAAAAAATAGAGCAAAAAAAAATGAGAAGCCTTTGGAAATTGGCTGAAAGGAACACCAAAACAAGGCTTGAAAGAAGAGACCAGAGCTGTCCTGGGCTAGCAATGTATCTCAGTAGAACATGAGACCTTTGTTCCATCCTTTACACATATGCACACACACACACACACACACACACACACACACACACACACACAACCAATGCTACAATGAAAAAAATAAAACTTTTCTTGGGGCTGGTGAGAGAGAGAGTACTGAGGTTAAGGCACTTGCTTCACATGTGACTGACCCTGATTTGATTCTACTTGATACCTGCCTGGAGTCCCCTACCAGGAGTGAATCCTGAGCACAGAATTGAGAATAGATCCTAAACAATACTGGTTTGGCCCCCAAATCAACAGGCAGCCAACTAATAAACTTTCCTTGTTACTTTATTGAAGATATATTCATTAGCTACTTGGACTCAGTAAGTTCAGGGACTGGAGTTATAATAATAATATATATATATAAAATAAAATATACACCTTAGGCCATAAGGTTTCACTGTTTGTTCTAGAAGCCTGATGTGTAAGCATGTAACTAGTATACAATGTGTTTGATGGAATCAGGAACATGTGCCAGTGATTAAAAAAAAAAAACAAGTTGTGAGGAGGGAATGATTAACTTTATGTAGCCAAAGGCAGGGTGTGGAAGATATTATTGAAAGGTTCCCTTAGGAAAGGAGCTGGGGTTGGAATAGTGACTAGGTGTCTACCAGTTGGTCTGTGTAGGGAGTGAACCTTTGACTATGACCAAGAACCCTATGTCAAAGCACAGCGTAGCAGGCTGAGTGGCCCTATGATTTGACTAAGTGGTGTGCCTATATCATGTCAGCTGCAAACCAAGATTGTTTATATATAGTGTTTTCCTCCGGGAGATTAGCCCAGGGCTTGAAGAATTGTCCATATCCTAAAAGGAAGCAGGAATTTGCTTCCCCTAGCAGGTACCAGTTTCCACATCTGTGTTTCATCTCAGTTTTCTTGGGCCTGTAATTGAGTTTTCCTATTATTGAGCAGAAGTGAGTTTGAAGGGGACCTGTAACTAAAGTCTTCTAGTCTAGCAGAAGGCTCAAGACCAATTTCAAGAGTTCTTAGTGTTTGAAACTGGTTCATTCCCCAGAAGTGTGTGCTGAGCATTTCACTATGTCACAGGAGGGAAAATCCCTTGCTTTTGTTTGACCCAAGCCCATCTCTTGGCAAACTGTAAATAATCACATGGGATTTAAGCTTGTGCCACGGGAATTTGTTGACAGAAAAATGTTTATTTTGGATTCTTCCACCTTTACAGGCTTTGTCTAAATGGCTATAAAGATTCTGTGCTAAGTTGGCTCTACTGAGGATGCAGTAAAAATGAGAAATGAGGATGACAAAGCTTGGAGCAATATAATTTACAGGAAGAGTGCACTGTCATGATTATTTGCCCTTTAATTCCTGTATTTTGGAGGGCAATTGGGATTGGATTTGCAGGCCACATCTAGCAGTGCTTAGGGTCTACCCCTAGTTCTGGACCTAGCAGTCACCCCTGACAGTGCCTCTGTGGGATAATGGGGTTTGGATATCAAACATGGTGCCTTTGTGTGCAGAACATGTGCTCAACCTCTCGGCCATCTCTCATCTACATCTTCTTCTCTTATGTGGGTGGGTTACTTTGGGTTAACAATGACATAGGCTTTGGGACAGGAAGTGGGATGTTAATCCTAATCACTAATTAATCTTGAACAGAAATAGTCAGTGTTTACTTTTTCAATTCAGGCTAAGCTAAAGAGGGTTTTTATTTATAAACCAGGGTTTAAAGGCTGACCCTCTTGCCACTACTATTCAACATAGTGTTGGAAGTTCTTGTCATAGCGATTAGGCAAGTAAAAGAAATCAAGGGCATTCAGTTAGGAAAGGAAGAAGTCAAGCTCTCACTGTTTGCAGATGGCATGATACTATATTTATTTAGAAAGCCCTAAAGACTTTACCAGAAAACTTCTAGAAACAATAGATTCATATAGCAAAGTGGTAGGCTACAAAATTAACACACAAAAATCAATGTCCTTCTTATACACCAATAATGATAAAGAAATGGATATCAAAAAAATTTCATTTATATTAGTGCCACACAAACTCAAATATCTTGGAGTAAACTTACTAAATATGTGAAGGACTTATACAAAGAAAACTATAAAACCCTGCTTCAAGAAATAAAAGAGGATACTCGGAAATTGGAGGCATATACCCTGCTCATGGATTAGGAGGGAAGAGATGGGGGCATTGGTGATGGGAAGGTTGCACGGTGAAGGGGAGTTGTTCTTATTATGACTGAAACCCAACTACAATTATGTTTGTATTTATGGTGTATAAATAAATTATTTAAAAAAAACCCACAGGGTCTAGGGATATATCCTAGGAACACAAAAATACAATAGAAAAATTCCTTCCTCGCATCTATATTCATTGCAGCACTATTTACAATAGCCAGATCTGGAAACAACCAAGATGCCCTTCAACAGATGAGTGGCTAAAGAAACTGTGGTACATATACACAGTGGAATACTATGCAGCCGTGAGGAGAGATGAAGTCATGAAATTTTTCTATACATGGATGGATGGACATGGAAACTATTATGCTGAGTGAAATAAGTCAGAGGGAGAGAGATAGACACAAAATAGCCTCACTCATCTATGGGTTTTAAGGAAAATAAAAGACATTACTGTTTTGTTTTTGGTTTTTGGTTTTTTTTGGGGGGGCACACCCGTTTGATGCTCAGGCTAAGCGCTCAGAAATTGCCCCTGGCTTGGGGGGACCATATGGGACGCCGGGGGATCGAACCATTGTCGCCATCTTTCCTTGGCTAGCGCTTGCAAGGCAGACACCTTACCTCTAGCGCCACCTCGCTGGCCCCAAAAGACATTATTGTAATAATGCCAGAGACAATAGTGATGAGGGCTGGAAGGACGGGCTCATGATATGAAGCTCACCACAAAGAGTGGTAAGTGCAGTTAGAGAAATAACTATACTGACAACTATCATGACAATGTCAATGAGTGAGAGAAGTAGAAAGCCTGTCTTGAATACAGGTCGGGATGGGAGAGGGAGATGGGAACATTGTTGATGGGAATGCTGCACTGGTGAAGGGGGGCATTCTTTTTATGACTGAAAACCAACTACAATCATGGTGCTTAAATAAAGATACTATTTTAAAAAAATCAAATAAAAACCGATTTTTTTAAATGATATCTTTATTTAAACACCTTGATTACAAACACGACTGTATTTGGGTTTCAGTCACAAAACGAACACACCCCCTCTTCAGCAGTGCAACATGCCCACCAATGCCTTCCTTCTTTCTCCCCAGCCCCTGCTATGAGGTCTGTCTTTTCTCTCTATCACCATCTGGCTAGTCCTCAGATCACTAAGAGAAAATGTACCACTTGGGAGCAATGAAGGGGAAGAGATAAGAGATAGGCTTTGCTCCCTAATTCTGGTCAACCACCTTTTTCTTTTAAGGGTTGCATGTATGGAGGAGGATGTTCTGATGGCCTTTTTTCCTCAGAACTCATGATCTAAACCTAGCAAATGGTAGTGGGATAAGTCAACAATACCCTTCTTGGGGCATCTAGGAAGATCTGTGTAGGGTGTTGTATGAGATTAGTAAAAGTTTCAGATGCTGTTGGGAATTGGAGGTTGTTTCTTTCTCAAGATCTTCTTCACCTCATATTCACCAAATATTCTCTTGCAGCAATTTCTTTTAGCAATGCAGCTCCCACATGCAGCTGCTGTCATTTACTGAGCATCTAACTGCTCCTAGAAAGTGAAAAAGCAGATTTCCTACCCATAAGGAGACCAAACTTTATTTTAAGTAATCAATGGGTCTGAGCACTACTGAATCAGGTGAAATAGCTTAAGTTTCCAGGACCTCATTTCCAAACCCCTCTAAGAGTTTCCTAATCTCCTCTTTCGTATAAGAAACCTTTTAACATCCATAACAGTCATCGGAAATGATAAACATTTGATAAAAATCAAGCCCAAATTGCTATACTCCCTTCAGCTTGAATATTAGTGGTCGACATTAAAGTGAATAAGATCAAAATTATTCTTGTGGTTCAATGTCCTTAAGGAGAGTTGGGCCAGACTGGGATGATAGTACCTTGCCCCTTAAAGTACTTCAATTAATGGTGCCAACAATGAGGGCTGAAAGCAAGGTCTGTATCATGGGCTTCCCTGCAGGATGTTTGAGCACTGGGAACCAGGGTAAGATCATTTTTAATGTCACCAGTGTGTGTGTGGGGGGGGGGGGTTGAACTGACATTTTGGAAGCCCCCTGCTATCTTACTGTGAAAGCCTCTTCTTGAGCTGCATGAGAATGATGTTTCTCTTCCTGGTGCATTCCGGAAAGACAGAAGTTTTGAAAGGATGGAAAGGATGACGATCTCACCCCATAACCAGGGAAATTATAAACTTGGTTACGATCTGTTATTTACTGTCTGGTTTAACCCTTGAAACACCCTGGGGAATTTTCTGTGTAGCTTAACCCTTGAAACACAGATACTTTGTCACATGTATAATAAGCATATATTCTCATTGTAGCATTTCAGTTGGAAAATTAACATAGTAAAGTCACTAGTGTTACTGATAGAACTAAGTGTTATCTAGAATAGTCTCATAAATTGTTGTTCTGTACATTTGGCCATTCCCATGCTTTATCGTTATTAAAATTTCTTATACTCATTCTTTTCTTTTTTTTTTTTTTTTTTTTGGTTTTTGGGTCACACCCGGCAGTGCTCAGGAGTTACTCCTGGCTCCATGCTCAGAAATTGCTCCTGTCAGGCACGGGGGACCATATGGGGCACTGGGATTCGAACCGATGACCTTTTGCATGAAAGGCAAACACCTTACCTCCATGCTATCTCCCGGGCCCCTATACTCATTCTTTTCAAAATAAATTGCTTGGTCCATTTGGAATTCATTTTTCCTCACTGCCCCCTGGAATTCATTTTTAAAATGTTTGCTCCATGCATCCTTTCTGAACAATTCCATCCATATATATTTCTTCTTCTTTTTTTTTTTAATTTAAGGTACCATGCTTTACAGAAATGTTAGTTAGGTTGTCTGGAGTCTAATGTTCCAAAAGTATGCCCTCCACCAGTGTCCCCTCACTTCACTTTTGTCTCAAGGTCCCCTCCCTTTCAACTCCACTCCTTGGAATACTCAGTTCTGAAACAAGTTCTTAGGTTCTGTTATTTGCATCAATATGTATCTCTCTGCTGAATTTTTCTCTAACATATACTGTGCTATGTAGTTTGATATTTAATTGTTCCTCACTAGTTTAAAATTCTTAGCTGTGGGGCTGGAGTAATAGTCCAGCAAGTAGGTAACTTGCCTTGCATGCAGCCATCCAAGGTTCAATCCCTGGCATCCCATATGGTCCCCTGAGCATAGTTAGGTGTAATTTCTGAGTACAAAGTCAGCTGTAACCACTGGGCATTGCCATATGGGATCCTCAAACCCTCCCCAAAATAAATAAAATAAATAAAAGTTAGTTGTACCTTTAAATGCAAGCATTGTGTCTCTATGTAAGTATATGTGTGTTTTTAATAGAACCTTCACTCAAATGGGTGTAGGAGCATTGGGGTCTCTTCTAATAAGAGTCTGTTGATCATAAGGTTCATTCCTCATGTGTAAAACTGTCAGGGTTATTCCAGGGATCAAGCTCAAGCCCCCATGTTCAAGGCTAATGCTTTAGTATTTGACCTCTCTCCTAGGCCCTTCTCTGTTTTCAGTTCTTCAAAGAAACATGCATTTAGGAACAAACACTATAAATTATTATTAATTGGGGCCAGAGTGATGGTGCAGTGGTAGGGTATTTGCCTGGAATGCAGCTGACCCAGGATGGACCATGGTTCGATCACCTGGCATTCCATATGGTCCCCCAAGCCAGGAGTGATTTCTGAGCACATAGCTAGGAGTAACCCTGGCTGGGCATGCACCCCTCACCAAAATTATTATTGATTGATTTTACAGATACCTGAAAAATGTACTGATTTTTCTAAGTTTTCCAGCCTCTAAATAATCTAGGAAGTTCTACTCACTGAAGAATTGATAAGTAGGGAGCCAGAGAGATAGCATGGAGGTAAGGTGTTAGCCCCTGAGCCTGCCAGGAGCGATATCTGAGCATAGAGCCAACAGTAACCCCTTAGCGCTGCCAGGTGTGACCCAAAAACTAACCCCTCCCCCCAAAAAAGAATTGATAAGTATATTGGGGTTAGAGTGATAGCACAGTGATAGGGCATTTGCCTTCCATGCAACTGGCCTGGGTTTAAGCCCTGGCATCCCATATGAGCCTGCTAGGAGTGATTTCTGAGTGTAGAGCCAGGAGTAACCCCTGAGCACTTCTGGATATAGCCCCCTCATCACATTTTGACAAGTATGAATAGTATTTAAAAACTCAACTTAGCTTAAATATTAGTAGAGGTAACTTTTCTCCATGGCTGTCTGCCCATCAGTTGCATATCTATAGAAACATTATAGTCCATTTGGATTTTACCTTTGTGTATGATATTAGCTGGGGGTCTAAGTTCACTTTTTTGCAAGTGGCTAGCCAGTTGTGCCAACACCACTTGTTGAAGAGGCGTTCTTTGCTCCATTTAGAACTTCTTGCTCCTTTATCAAAAATTAGGTGATTGTGTGTCTGGGGAACATTCTCTGAGTATTCAAGTCTATTCCACTTATCTGAGGTTCTGTCTTTATTTCAATACTGTGCTGTTTTGATAACTATTGCTTTGTAATACAGTTTAAAGCTGGGGAAAGTAATGCCTCCCATATTCTTTTTCCCAATGATTGTTTTAGCTATTCGTGGGTATTTATTGTTCCAAATGAAATTTCAAAAGCGCCTGATCCACTTCTTTGAAGAATATCATGAGTATCCTTAGAGAGATCACATTAAATCTGTACAATGCTTTGGGGAGTATTGCCATTTTAATGATGTTAATCCTGCCAATGCATGAGCAGGGTATGTGTTTCCATTTCTGTGTGTCCTCTCTTATTTCTTGGAGCAGGGTTTTATAGTTTTCTTTGTATAAGATTTTGATATCAGACCTGATACCATAAGGTATATAGAACAACACGTAGGTAAAACACTACATGACATTGCTACTAAAGGCATCTTCAAGGAGGAAACAGCACTCTTCAAACAAGTGAAAGCAGAGATTAACATATGGGAATATATTAAGCTGAGAAGCTTCTGTACCTCAAAGGACATAATACCCAGCATACAAGAGTCACCCACTGAGTGGGAGAAACTATTTACCCAATACCATCAGATAAGAGGCTAATATCCAAAATATTACAAGGCACTGACAGAAAATCTAATTTAAAAAAAATCTAATCCCATCAAAAAGTGGGAAGAAGAAATGGACAGAAACTTTGATAAAGAAAAATACAAATGGCCAAAAGGCACATGAAAAAATGCTCCAAATCACTAATCATCAGGGACATGCAAATCAAAACAACTATGAGGTACCACCTCACACCGCAGAGATTGGCACACATCACAAAGAATGAGAACAAGCAGTGTTGGTGGGGATGTGGAGAGAAAGGAACTCTTATCCACTGTTGATGGGAATGCCATCTGGTCCAACCTTTATGGAAAGCGATATGGAGATTCCTCCCATACGATTGACCTCCCATATGATCCAGCTATACCACTTCTAGGGATATACCCTAGGAACACAAAAATACAATACAAAAATCACTTCTTTACACCTACATTCATTGCAGCACTATTTACCATAGCAAGACTCTGGAAACAACCAACATGCCCTTCAACAGATGAATGGTTAAAGAAACAGTGGTACATATACACAATGGAATATTATGCAGCCATCAGGAGATATGAAGTCATGAAATTTTTCTACACATGGAATCTATTATGCTTAGTGAAATAAGTCAGAGAGAGAAAGACGCAGAATGGTCTCACTCATTTATGGGTTTTAAGAAAAATGAAAGACATTCTTGCAATAATTTTCAGAGACAAAAGAGAGGAGGACTGGAAATTCCAGCTCACCTCATGAAGCTCACTACAAAGAGTGATGAGTTTAGTTAGAGAAATAACTACATTGAGAACTATCCTAACAATGAGAATGAATGAGGGAAGTAGAAAGCCTGTGTAAAGTACAGGCAGGAGTGGTGTGGAGAGTAGGGAGATTTGGGACATTGGTGATGGGAATGTTGCACTGGTGATGGGGGGGGGTGTTCTTTACATGACTGAAACCCAACCACAATCATGTTTGTAATCAAGGTGTTTAAATAAAATATTATTTAAAAAAAAGAAACATTATAGTGCTGTAATCATCCAATTGTGTTCTGACATTCATTATTGGAGCAGCCTAGTAAAGCATGCAATCTTCTGGAAGCCATAAAATGCACAAGTGTGAGTTAAAACTTGTTTATACCACTTATAATCTGTACATGCTTTAGGTAAGATGCTTTCAGTGGGGGCCAGCGAGGTGGCGCTAGAGGTAAGGTGTCTGCCTTGCAAGCGCTAGCCAAGGAAGGACGCGGTTCGATCCCCCCAGTGTCCCATATGGTCCCCCCAAGCCAGGGGCAATTTCTGAGTGCTTAGCCAGGAGTAGCCCCTGAGCATCAAACGGGTGTGACCCCCCAAACAAACAAACAAACAAAAGATGCTTTCAATGCTACAGGTAGGTTGGCTATAGAAAAGGTTGATCAAAATATTCAATAAATCAACCCATGACAAGTATTTGGTATCTCACACAGCCCATAATTATCAGCCTCTCCAGTTTTACCTAAAGTAAAAAGTAAAATAAGGAGTTACAGAGGCTGGAGAGAGATCAGGTAGGGTGATTGCCCTGGCATCTTATAAGATGCCCTCAGGAGTAATTCCAGCCATGAGAAATGCATGAGCATCACCAGATATGACCATCCCCTCACCCCCCAAAAGAAATTACAAATACATCCATTAGGTTGAGGGATGGGTCATTTAGAAGTATCTCTTCCCACAGTCAGAATCACAGTTGTATGAGTTGACCATGAGTTAGGCTCTGAGGTGTAAGTCTAAGGATCACAAAGTTGTTAGTGCATCCTGAGCCCAAGTTTATCTTCGGAGAAGAGACATTTCTGCTGGCTTTAATATAAAATCAGTTCTCCTCTGTAACTTCATAGGAGAAATATTAAGTAGAGCATTGCCAGGTATCGATGATACACAATTTGGAATGGTTGCCTCCCGAAACCCACTTTAAGGTGGGTGTGATGCAGTATATTAAATTCATGAGCCCTTTCCCTATATATTGATCTATAGTTTGTGCTCAATTGAAGCTCCATGGAATTTGAACCTTTTACCACAAAGACTTTTCCTGTTCTCTCAACACGCAGACTACTCTCTGCCTACTTTCAGTTCAACGGTGTGGTGTTTAACTCTGCTGCTGATATGGGCCAAGCTGGGTTTGTCTGTTTTCCTCAAGGAGCCACGCCTGCTTCCCCTCTAGGAAAGCCCTACCTTGTTTACCCTCCACTGTACATTGATGATCTGAGATGTTTCTTTGTATTCTCAGAGCCTTATTAGTGTAGGTGCTCAGTAAGTACAGCAGAAGGAACATATGAAGGAGGCTGCTGTAATCTTCCCTTGGTGGAAAAAGAGGGAGTGCCAGACTTGAACAGTGAGTGAGCATTGTGTGTGTCATAGAAAGCCAAGTCCATTTCCTGCCTGAGTATTGTGGCCACTTTCCAGTGCTTTCTGTAGGGGACATGGCTATTTTGGGAGGGTCCGTTGCTATTAGTGGCCTTGGTCTGGCAGAGTGCCCAAACTGCAACTCATTCTTGCTTATTTTTTTAATGCATACACAGCTGGACTGCATTTACCACCTCCTTTCAATTAGGCATGGCTGTACAATTGGTTATGGGTTGGATAATATAAGTGGAAAAAAATGTATTTGGCATCTAAACCAAGCCCAGAAAATCACTGATAGGACCACCCTCACCTCTCTTGTTGTCCAGCTGACTACTGCGGTCAATCAGTCTCAGAAAGAGATAAGAAAACTCCATAAATATAACTAAAGAGAATCTTTACGATTGCCACTTCAAAGCAGCCAACATATTCTAAGAACAGTTTGAAAGCATTCTGATTTTAAGAGTCAGCCTGCTGGGAAATGTTTCTAAGGTAACTTAGAAGTTTTAGAAAATCCTTAGAATTTTAGAAAAAAAGAAACCCGGTCATTGGAAAAGGTAGTCTTTGCCCAACTCTTTACATTTAAGAGAATAACTTCTAGGATTATGACCTAGAATTGTAGCAAAAAATATATTTGGTGCCAAAGCTAGAGCACACCAGGCATTTGCATATAGCCCACCAGGTTCAATCCCTGGTTTTCCATATGGTCCTTTGAGCTTGACAGAAGTAATTTCTGAGAGCAGAGCCAGGAGTAACCTCTGAGTGCCACCAGGGGTGTCCTGAAAACAAAATAAACAAAAATATATTTATTAATGTTCGGGTCACAAAATTGCAGGTGATCAAATAATCAAGCCACATCATCAAAGATCCATTTTGTCTCCTTGGAAATCCTAAAATTGATGCTTATTACTAGACAGAAATACTGTGTATGAGTTTCCATCAAAGTTCCTTTATAAGGGCCAGGGAGATAGAGCAGAGGCAGATGCACCAGTCTGGCATGGAGAAGGCCCTGAGTTCAAGTTCTGCTGCTTCATGGCATCTCCAGGTCAGGCACTGCCACCCTGAGACCCTATCTGTCACACCACCAGGCCATGTACCATGTGGAGTGTTCCTGGTCCCCAAGCACCACTGGGGAGGCCCTGTACCCAGAAAAGGAATTTACAGCATTTGATATGATTTGGTGCCTTTAAAAATTCATGTTTAAGAAAATGTTTTGTTTTTGGGGGCCCGGGAGATAGCATGGAGGTAAGGCGTTTGCCTTTCATGCAAAAGGTCATCGGTTCGAATCCCGGTGCCCCATATGGTCCCCCATGCCTGCCAGGAGCAATTTCTGAGCATGGAGCCAGGAGTAACCCCTGAGCACTGCCGGGTGAGACCCAAAAACCAAAAAAAAAAAAAAAAGTTTTCTCCAACCTATCTTAGATATTCCTAATAAATATAATTCATTTGGGTAAATTCACTTCTTAGAATGTTTGAGTTAAATTTATTTCTTACTGTTACTAATAAAAAATCATCTTATATGAAAAGAAATGAGGTTATTAATTCCTTTCATAGTGTAAATGAAAATATTTCTATTATGTACCGCTGTGTCAGCTTTGATAATTAAGACTATCAAGACCTTATTTACTCTGTGACAGCTAATACTATCTAAGGAATTGGAATTGTTCAGTCAGACAAAAGCAAATATGTTATTTGATTTATGTAGAAATTAAGTGTGCATACACTGTAATCATATAGTCCTTCTTTCTAGTTAAAAAATAACCTAGTAATGGAGCTGGAATAATAGTACAGCAGGTAGAGTCTTTTGCCTTGCCCACATCCAACCTGGGTTTGATCCCTGGCATCCCATTTGCACCCCCCCCCCATGTCTACCAGGAGAGAATCCTGAAATGCAGAGCCAAAGGTAACCCCTGAGCACCACTAGGTGTGGCCCCCAAACCAAAAGTAAACTAATATATTTAACTTATTAAATTATTCAAATTTATTTAATTTAATAAATCAATAAATTAATGTTGTTATATAACATAAATTTAATGTGTGGTATGTTATATAATTTAATAAATAATACTATAATTAGTAATAAATTAATAAACCTCATTGAAATGATTACTGAAACATATATGATATAAACTTAAGAAAATTTATGTTGTCATTATTATTTTTGTTTCTGTAACAACAGAAACTTGCTGTTTTGGTTTCTGTACCAATAGAAATCTACTCAACACTTAGTCCTTACTGTACCCTTGGTGAGGGTTAGGAAACTATACACAGTGCTAAGGATTGAACCCCGATTGACTGAGGATTGAACCCCGAGTGCAAAGCAAGTACCCTCCCCCTAGACTCTTTTTTTGACTCTGAGAAAAATTAACTTGGTGTTTCTCCTTTCAGTCTAGGGCATAATATTCCCAGTATCATTCCATATGGAACTACTTATAAGAAAGTCTGGTAGCTAAATTATATGCCAGACAGTGTTAATTTTGACCTTGCTCGGACTGGGTATTTTTGTGTTCCTATAATTAAGTTGGGTCTGGGTAGAACTAAGTTTCTTAAAACTTAGTATAAGCCTCTTGGGTCTTGCTTTCAAAGATTGGTTATGTGGGACCAGGACAGGGCATAGACAAGAACTAAGGCCTTTGTAAGACTGTGAGGACTCTAGCAATCTTAGGAATCATGAGTTTCTCTAGCATGGCTTATGGGAAGTGATTCTACTCCTTTCACTCAGCAGGATCTCAGTCCTGTTTCATCTCATGCTTTGGGGTGTCTTTCCTTGGGTTTGGAGAGCTCCTATACCCATTAGTTCCAACCCCATTAGTGCGTGCTGAAAGCTTGGGAGAAGCCCTGTGCAGACAACAATGGAGTTTCCACACTGCAGTCCCTTCTCACTGGCATTTCTTGTGCTGGTCTCCTCAGAGCCCATCTTGAAAATTTCTTCAGTGGTTCCCTGGATGCCCTGCAGGATTTCAGCTCTGCCTGCAGCAAGCTGGGCCTGCCTATTTCCCAGAGATTTCAGAGGCCTCTGTCTATCCTTGTGTTGATGGCTCTTGTTTTGCAAATTAGTATTGTTTCATAGATTTTGTCTACATTTCTCTAGGAAGGAGGATAAATCTAGCTCTTGTTATATAACAGTCCTGGTCAAATGCAGACTAATGCCAACTTTAAACCTTACCTTAGCTGAATATTAATCATTTAGTTTTGTTTTCCAAAACATAGATTTAGAATTTCTCATAATATTATATCCAAATGAGATTATTTCTCAAGGAACAAGCCCAAAACTAATTTATTTAATCTAAGTAATTCCTTAAGTCCCTTCTGCTAACCAGAACCATTATAACAATAATTTTTATTACATTGAAAGCAAATAAATCTTTACTCTGGTAAAGATTTAAATTCAGACAATGTACAGTTGGCATATATTTAATTAATGACCCATTTTTTTCTCCCTTCTTACCTTCATAGCCTCCCTGCCAACAAGATATAATGGAACTGGTAATGAGGCATTATAAATGGCTTCTATACTCTCAGAAAACAAATTGGAACTATACATTTAAAAGGCATACAAATTGTTATTTCCTTTGAATCATTAACTACACATGTCAAAGTGTAGTCAGTGTAAATGAGTGGAGATATATAGAAATTTGTATCCCAAGAAATGTTAATCACAGTGCTGTTTATCCTGAAAACTACAGAAAAGCATCTGAATTCAAAATAGATATGTTCTATAAGGAATTAGCACATGAAGAACAACTGCTATGACACAATAGAAAATCAGATACTAAAATTCAAGCAATAGAACAGTGGGGTAAGGAACTAGGCTTGCATGTGGCTGACGTGGGTTCAAAATCCAGCATCTCATGGTTCTCCAAGCAAACCAGTGATTTCTGAGTGTAGAGCCAGGAGTAATTACAGAGTACTGCTGGGTTTAACCCAAAAATGAAAACAAAACCAAAAGAAAATTAGGTATCCCAACTCAAACATGATCAAAGAAATTCAACATTTTTCCAAAGAAGGCATAAATAAATGTCCAATATAAACACATTAAAATGATTCAACATCACTGGCCTTTAGGGACTCAAACCACATGTGATATCATTTCACAACCATTATCATTGTGATTGTCTTTTTTTTTAAGGTCACAGAAAATAACAGAAATGTGGTGCGTTTCTGGTGGGGAATGTTAATTGGCATGGTTACTGTGGAAAACAGGCAGGCAGGCCTTTAAAGTGTTAAACATATTGCAATAGACTCAAAAGAATTGACAGTTGAGAGGGGTGGAGATGTGCTTCGGTAGGAAAGTCTTACAAATGTGCAGCCTTCAGTTCATTCCCTGGAATGGCACATAAAGAAGAAAGAGAATTGACAGCAGAGACTCGGATCTCTGCCCAGCAGATGCATAGCAGCAGCATTTCACATCAGCAAGAAAAAAGGTGATAACCTTGTCCGCCGACACATCCACAGAATGTATCGGCAATATACAGTGGGATATCAGCCTTCTGAAGGAGGGAGATTCTGACATATGGTACTGCGTGGATGAACTGTGAAGACATTATTGATGAGTTGAATAAGCCAAGCACAGAGGGATCAATACCGTGTTCTTCTGCTTAAGTGAGCTAACTAAAATACTCAGATCTATAGAGACAGAAGGTAGAAAACTACTTCCTAGGGATGTGGAGTCCTTGTTTAGGAAGTACAGATATCTAATCTGGGATAACAGAAGAAAACTGGTGGGGGGTGGGGGGCTAGAGATGGAGCTTAGTGGCTGGATCTGTGTACTACCTGAGTATTTTTTAATTCCTGGCACTGCATAAATAAGGGGAGGAAATATGCCGGAGTTAGATGGTATGATCAATGCAGAACGCTATGGACTTGCTTAATGCTACTGATCTGTACCTGCAAAAATGGTTTGGATGGTGCTTTTTGAGCTGGATATATTTTACCACAGTGAAAAATATTTTTATTAAGCATGTATTTCGACATGAAATGCATGCTTCTAAGTACAGAATTCACTCTAGTCTGAAGCACAGGGTTAACAGTGTCTGTCCTTCCTCTACAGGGGTGACACATGCAGCCATCTGGGCAGCTTGCATCTCTTACCTCAGCGCTGCTGTTCCCCCAGAACTGAGGACATCTGCTCAGGGCATCCTGCAGGGCCTGCACCTGGGCCTGGGCCGAGGCTGTGGGGCCATGATCGGAGGTGTGCTAGTGAACTATTTCGGTAAGAAGGACATTCTCTGTTTTTGAATGCCAAGTTAGCAACTTTCAGTAGCAACTCAATAAACATGCAGATTATTTCTCAAGATGTCCAGACACTTAACTCCAGTATTTGTGTTCTTTTCCTGTACTCCATGATAATTACATTTGTAAAGCAATGTTTGTTTAAACTGTTTAGGAGGATGAGAGCAAGGCTTTAGTGACTCTATCTGCTTGGACAAATGGCTAGACTTAAGCAACTATGATCCCTCAAAGGAGCTCAACAGAAGAATAAGCACATTTGCATTTGACTTGCAAGAAATTACCCTAAATTTACTGATGTTAGTACCAGATAGATGAAGTTCACTGATGGGATTCCATAAGGAGATTTTGTACCAGGAAACTCTTAACTATAGGCAGGTGTTGTAACTGTCGTGACCTCTGAGATCACAGTCAAGGCCTACTTGTCAGAGCTTCAGGAGTTCAGGTGGGATAATAACCTGCTTCCGATCTTGAATGTTCGGTCAACATCTTCACTTCATAGGTGCTTGATCTCTAAGGCTGGGAATGTCAGAATTCGTAGCATTATTTGAGCTCTGCCATCCCATGTAGAGATGCTGTTCAATAGGTGGTTCGCCTTTAAGCGGATGAGAATACCACTGATTTTTATGATAAAAAGCATTTCAAAATGGTCCTTTCTAAATACACTTTTAAAATTGGTCAATGGCAGATCCAGTATTCCCATTCAGGGTCCTGAAACCCAGTTAGTCCTGTGTTTTGGTGCTCAATAATGCTAATGACGCTGCTTTTCTCTGGATCATTCCCCATCTTGACTACCTTTGCTCTAACCCTTGGAACAAAGCCACCATGCCTCACCTGGAACGACTGTATAGCATGTTCTGTTTCCCCCAGGGGCTGCTGCAACCTTCCGAGGGATCGGCATGGCCTGCCTGGTAATCCTCCTGCTCTTCTCCCTGATCCAGTGGTTGGCAGTGCCAGATGAGGAAGAAGGTAAGCATGTTAAGCCATAGTGGTTGGAGGCCCAGGACAATGACTACGCAGTACCCTACATGACTCAGTTTTCTCAGTGATGGATATGGACAGACTCACTCATGTGCTTTGAGTGCTATGAGAAAGGCTACCCACAACAAAATGAACTTTAGGCTGTTTTCATAGCATAATGCCTTTTGTCTGTTTTTTATGGTATAAGATACAAGGGAGAGGAGTTGTTAGGAAAGAGGAATAATGGCTTTAAAGCTCTTTAGTGTTCCAAAAAGATTTAAAATCTAAATTAAACTTACACAAAGCTATACAGCAATTTTACTGCCAGGGAAAGGGGGTTTATTAACTTCTATGCTTTGACCTTCATTTGAAAAGAAAATAATCTCAACCTTACATTTGAAATTTTCCCACAAACGGCATGGCTTTCATGAAAATTGTTATCATAAAAGGAGATTAAACCAAATATCATGTGCAGCTAAGAAAAACAGTATCTGAGATATTTTTAAGTGAAGAAGAGAAAGAGCAAAGGAGAAATTTCCTGCTCAGTTCTAGGGTCCTAGAATAGGATTTGTCTTGAGTGTCTTGTCCTGCAAGGAGGATTTACCTAGAGTCCTTCAGTTAGTGCAAGACTGGCTTGTTGACAGAACCCCAGAGAAAAGTTTTATTGCCAATAAACTATAAAGACTAATGCTTATTTTTTTCTCCCTCTCTTCTATAATGCCCACTGGACCATGTTACTAAGATAACCCTAGCCTGTGCCTTTAGTAAAGGAAAATCCGTGAACAAGGCACCTTAAGTAGCACAGAAATGTGCCCTATTTAAAGCTTATGTTCTAAAATTCTCAATCCTTAAGTGAGCCTAAAGCAGCATTCACTCAACCTATATCCCATAGTCTGAGGAACTATACATGTCCTAAATAAATATAAGTGAAGATCTGTTAAGCCCTAAAAGAGGATCCAGAAGGTAATTGTCCATTTGCTTCATCATACACCAAGAATTTGAGAACACTTATTCATATTGCAAAGTACACTAGAATAGGCTAATGGGAACATCCACTTCTATATTCATTATTTTTGCATTGAATTAAATATGTAGAACTCTCGAACAGTAATTTAAACGTGGCTTTCTCTCTAGATAAGACAATGTTAGCAGAAAGGATTCCTGTTCCCTCAAGTCCTGTTCCCATAGCAACCATCGACTTGGTCCAGCAACAGACAGAAGATGTCATGTCTCGCATTGAACCCAGACTTCCACCCAAGAAAACCAAGCACCAGGAAGAGCAGGAGGATGTGAGCAAGCCAGCATGGGGGGTCAGCTCTTCACCCTGGGTTACTTTTGTCTACGCACTCTACCAAATTAAAGAGATGATGCAGCTAAGCCGAGACAGCCGTACTTCTGAGATCCAGCCTTTACAGGTAAGGAACCTCTGCTGGCTGGCTTGAAGGAGGCTCAGCAGTTCTCATTAATTTTGTTATCTCAAGAAGATTTCTGGAAGTTCTGGTGGAGAATATGGACAACTGTCAGATAACATCAATGTGCATGTGCATTGTAACAGTAGAGACAAGGTTCCATAGGGGGAAAATTCTGCCTTACGGAGTTCCAACATCTTCAGTGAGAATGTGATATTTCCTGAGTGAAAATAAATCCATTCAATTTTGTGTTCCTCATTAAAATTGGAATGTTTCCAAATACCAGTTGCCCTGAAGTTGTATGGTTCTTGCCTGTGGGCCCATACACACAAATATATCTATAGAATCCTAAATTTTTTTTGGGGGGGTTTGGGGTCACACCTGGCAGCACTCACGGTTACTCCTGGCTCTACACTCAGAAATCACTCCTGGCAGGCTCGGGAGACCATATGGGACGCTGGGATTCGAACCAATGATCTTCTGGATGCAAGGCAAACCAACTTACCTACATGCTATCTCTCTGGCCCCTAGAATTCTAAAATTTTTGCAGAATTCTAAAAATGTTTACATAGATACAAAGATATATATCATTCTAAATTCTTACATATGAATTAATAAAAATCAGATGAATTAACAAAAATTTCACCTTTTGGGGCCAGAGAGGTGGTGCTAGAGGTAAGGTGTCTGCCTTGCAAGCACTAGCCTAGGATGGACCATGGTTCAATGGCATCCCATATGGTAGCCCCAAGCCAAGAGCAATTCCTGAGCTCATAGACAAGAGTAACCCCTGAGGGTCAATGGGTGTGGCCCCCAAACAAAAACAAAACAAACAAAAAAACTCCATCTGGGGCCGGGAAGGTGGCACTAGAGGTAAGGTGTCTGCCTTGCAAGCGCTAGTGCAGGACGGACCACGGTTTGATCCCTGGCGTCCCATATGGTACCCCCAAAGCCAGGAGCAATTTCTGAGCGCATAGCCAGGAGTGACCCCTGAAGTCAAATGGGTATGGCCCAAAAACCAAAAAAATAAAAAATAAAGCAAAAACCCAAAACTCCACCTATTAAATGGTTTGACTTGAGTAGAAGTATGGTTTTGTTAGTGACCTTATATGAAAAATAAAAATTCAAATTTTTATCTCTCTGGAGAGAGATAGTCCAGAGGGTAAGGTGCTTGTCCTGTACACTGGTGCCAGCCCAGGTTAGATCCCAGGTACCATTTGTCATCCCCCCTGCCTGAGTTCTGCCAGGAGAAAGTCCTGAACTTTTTTTTAATTTTCCTTGTCCCTAGAAGATGTTTTTCTTTTTTTTTTTTTTTTTTTTTTTTTTTTTTTTTTTTTTTTTTTTTTTTTTTT
>PVKC010000638.1:0-10667 GCA_004027635.1 Crocidura indochinensis | reverse complement strand
TAGGCAAATATAACTGAAACTAAATATTGCCTTTGCAAAATGATTAAGGGTGGCATCTATGGACCATTTGGTCAAGGTAAAGAGTACACTTGCCTCTGTATGAATCACCCCTTTTATTTGATGAGTCATATCAGTTGTAGCTAGAGCTTCAGAGGACACATAAGATGAAATGAAGGAGAAAGATTTAAAATAAAGAGTACTGGAGCTAATTTCCTTTTAAGAAAACTTCAAAGTACTTTATATCACAACTTTGTAACTTAACCTGTACTTTTAAAATTTAAGCCAAACCTGACCCTTCACTGATAATTATAATGTTTTATGGTTAATACATGATGCTCTTTATTTATCAAGATAACAAGCTCACAGGGGAATACTGGAGATGAAGGGGGCAAACTTACAAAGAATGTGAGACAGGAAGTGAAGCAGAACTAGGTCAGATCTTTTCTGCCTCTGCAGTGTTGTTTTCATGTCTTTGGATACTCATTTTCATTTGCACAGAAGCCTTTTGGGCTAAAGAAGGATTTAGTTTTCTTTTTGCTTTGTAAATATTAATAAAATAGGAAAACATGACTGTTATTCTTATAAAGAAGTTGTTATACTAAATTTCTTTTACATTTCTGAAGCATTCATAGAAATAATTTTTTGGGTGCTAAGCTATCTATTTGAAGTTATGGGCAATCCATTCAGAAGAAAATCCATTGGGAGGAGAAAAACAATTACATAACTCAAGACTGTGGAATGTAGTACAACAACATTTTTGTTAACATGATAGCGTCTCAGAAGTTATAGAAATGCTTGTTTACTTCCCTTTTCTTTTGTTTTTTACTGTATCTTTTGTCTTAGTAACTTTTTGCAATGTCAAAATCCCAATATCCAGCCAGATATATATATATTTGGTTTTTGGGTCACACCCGGCAGTGCTCAGGGGTTCCTCCTGGCTCCATGCTCAGAAATTGCTCCTGGCAGCCACATTTTAAGTATTAGGATGTTCTTCCTCTGGCCCTCTGTTGGCTTAGTTAGCTTAGTTACTTCCTGGAAGACCAGTTGTCTCACCAGCCCCAGAATTCCATGTTCTCAGCCCAGTGGTCAGTGCCTTCCCTTTCCTCCTGCCTGCCCCAGCAGCTGTTTGGGAGGTGGAGGGAAAACCAGTAGATCTGCTGATGTAAACTATCTTCCTAGTAGTGAACTGGCAAAACCGTCGTGATATTCCTTCACCCCCAAGTTTTGTCTGCTCATAGTGTTTGTGTTTTTCATGCGGCTTTGGCAGTTGCACATAGGAAAGGAGCTGAAAGGTAAGAAAATTCTGTCCTTACTCCTTTATTACGGACCCCCTTCAGGACCGTCTCCCCCACGCGGCTTTTTATGTTCTTTGCAAACATTCCAGAAAGTGTCGCATCTCTTGGCCTCTCCCTGAACATAGCACTTCTGTCTGTCTTTCCTTCCAGGGGACCAGTGAGCATCGGCAGGCCTCCCCAGCTGTCCCCCAGGAGACTCCCTCTGACCTGTCTCAAAACCAGCCATCCCCGCAAGCAGCAGCACCCCAGATGCAGGGTGGCCTGGATCAGCAGAGGATGGAGGGGTGCCCCAAGGATGGAGACCTGCAAACTCCAGCTGGGGAAGGACACTGAGGGTCCTGCTCTACTCACCCCCTGCATGGAATGAACTTCTCCTGGGCTGAGGAAGACGCCCCGGGACCCACCTTACCCCGAGGAACACAGCACCATCTCGCTTCTCTCATTTACATGGAACCGCATCCAGCTCAGCTGCTCCTGCACTTACTGGGAAGCAGGTACCTGCCATCCTCCCACCAGGCCTATGGAAGGGGAACACGGCATCGAGGGGACTCTGAGTTGGTGGCTTGGCAGGGCAAGGACCCCAGGACTTCTCTGCCTTGACAGAGACTCGAAACCAGCAGTTACAGTCAGTAGAGGGAATGGAAGGGCTGTGAGGTAACACTGATTGGATTTCTGATTATTTATTCCAAGTATTTTGGCTCTTAATGCAAACTGGGCAGAAGCAGAATCCATCTGTAGTTTGGTTTCTCTTGAAGAGAACCATTAAAAAATTATAAGATCTATCTAAAAAGTAATCGGATAGAAGTTAATAGTGTATATGCTCTCAATTAAAAACAAAAAAGTTTCATCAGAAACTTGGCATATCTCTCGCAAATATATTTTTATATGTATATGATATATAATAAAAATAGTCAGTAGGAAAAAAGAAGACTCAATGGTCTTGAAGCAGCCAAAGCTGTTATTGACTACTGCAAACTAAACTGAGCTTTAAAATGCCTTTTGTTTTAAATGGGCTTAGAACCAGAGGAAGGAATATTACAAGTAAATCTACCAACTCAGTATCCTGTGGCTTGATAAATAGAGCTTAACTAGACATATTACACCATAAAGAGCCTCCATTACTACTTACAATTTTATAGTGATTTGGGCTCTAATTGGTTGATGGAATAAAGCAGAAAAAAAACCCCACTGAATTCATAAGGGTTTCTTTAATTAAGCAGTACTACTTACAATTAACAGTATAAGATTTAAGTGCCTGGGGGAGGGATACCGTTTTTTAAAATCACATATTGCATCAGTTTCTGTTTTGTTTTTGTTTTTTTTTTGGTGCGGGGTGTGTGGGGGTCATTATTGACTAGGAAAGCAGAATGAATGGAAAAGGATGAGAAGAAGTATTCCAATAATTAAAGAAACAAATCTCAGTATCTTCTGGAGACAAAGACATTTAACAGTTCAGAGACAGGGAAACAACTGTCCATATTACAATAACTACAGTCAGAACCATGACTGGCGAATCACATATGAACCTGTGCAGGAGGCCTGGGAGGAGGCTGTGGAAAAGTGTGGCCTGGAATGTGTGAAGGTCATTTCTAGTGCAGAGAAGTGCAGGAGAGAGGAAAGGAAATCATCCCTGCTGGCCCTGGTTAGTCTGGGATCAAGGACAAAGTGCGGAGCCTCACAGACAGCAACCACACTTCCGCCCCCAACTGTGTCTCAGAGAAGAGCTACCCTGGGACGCCTACCTTCACAACACATAGCTTAAAGATTAAAGAGTGGAAAGAGATAGAATTCAGCAAATAGTTATTTTTTGCACTTGAACTGAAATGTACTGTACTGTAAATTATCATGACTCATTTTAAGTGACCTTTAAAATCCAGATGTATTTATTATGCTTATGTAATTGTAGAAATAAAGAACTGGGTGACAGACGCAAATCTCACCTATGAATGTCCAGAAAGTGGATTTGTGAAACTGAATGTAGGAAGTCAAAACCTAACACTGTATCTTGTGTTTACAGTTCTGATTTGTTCCTTTGAGAAGCCTGCTGTTCGGAAATGCACAGTTAACATGGTGAAATAAAGATAAATACCATTTTAAACAATTTCTTACATGTGAAAGAAGGGACCAAACAAATAAAAGTTCTTCGTTCTGTAAATTAAACCAAATTTAACATGCCCTTTGTCATGAAATATTCACTGTGAGAATCGATTCAGTAATGTCGTAATTTCCATCCATTTAGCCTTGAGAGACAACTTCATGGGTCTGTGGGCCCTGGGACTTTTTCTTCCTGATCTCAAAGTGCCTTATGCCATAGCATTAGTTCAGACTACATTTTGAGGGCTGAAGCAATAGCACAGCGGTAGGACGATACATTTTGAGCTTTATAACTTTCCTTGAAGTTCCCTGGAAATCCCTACGGTGTGCAAAGCCCGGACTAGTAATAAAGGCCTTAATGATTTATTTTATATTCTTTCCCCTGGCATGAATTACCCCAGTGCTGAGCTTGTGGAGACTCAAAGAGACTATTTTCTAATAAATAATCACTAAGTAGAAGAATAAAACCCTAAGTAGAAGAGCAAATGACGATAATACCTATCTCCCTACTAGCCAAGAAACCTGGAAAAAAAGAAAGAAAATGTGTTACTTTACTGACTCATTAATTTTTCCAAGGGCCATTTGAAGTTAGATGGCCCAGTCCTTCTCTTTAAGGGATGCTTCTGCTGCCCTGCTCACTCGGGCACTGAGAGAACTGAAGCAGTATTTTTATGAGTCTATCTGGAATTCAGCTATAAATCTGGAAGGGTTCATTAGTTCCTGGGTGCACTTCATATAAGATGCTTGTTTTGTCTTGACATCAACCAAAGTGATACTTATCACTCTCCCCACTTCAAATGTAAAGATCTGAAGGCAAGATCTTATATATGGAATCAAGATCACAAAGTCAAATCCACCTGATGCCAAAATGCAGATATACTGCATCTTTCCCCCAACCCTGCTTCTGGGGAGGATGCCATGGACCGCATGTAGTCTACACATCCATGTGTACATGTAATTGTGTCTTTATTTGGAGTCCTAGATATTCTGGATACTCAGAAATCAGGTTTCTATAAAATCCCAGTGCTTACTTAGTTGTAAGTAACTGCTGCTTTACCTCTAGGGTGACTTGGATAGTTTGACAATCCTGCCTGCAGAGAAAGCCAAGGTTGATTGGGACTCTGAACAAAACCTAGGGTTTGCAAGGAGGAGCAGATGACCACAGCTCTAAATTCCAAGACCTGTCATTGTAGAAAGTAGCCACAGGCAAAGGAAGATACTGCATTTGACTGATTTCTGCATCCTCCAGTTTCATCTTCAGATTAAAGCAGTTAACTCTAAATATCAGCACAAGCTGTAACAGAGCTGACTGTAAAGCTGCAAGAAGATGAGTTTCTACTCCTAAGTTCTTCCTTCGTTTGGTGCATGAGGACAAGATAAAACTACTTTGGAAGACTCAAACCACTCCCATGTCATTTCAGCAAAGTTCTAAATATGAGTCAGGTATCCAAATTGTTGAACAGATGGGGTCTGGGTGAGGGGGAGAATAGAGGTAAGAACAAGGGAAGGGATTTCTCAAATAAGGAAGAGATTTTAATTTATGCTAGGACAATGTGGTTCAGTGACAATTAGGTTATAAAACAAACAAACAAACAAACAAAACAAAACAGGAAGAAACTAGCAGAATCTGTATCCAATGGGCAGGGGTAGAGTGGGTATGTCAGCTCTGCCTAAAGTTGGGGAGCTCAGCCCCCAAACAAGGTGACAGAACTCAAGGCTCTGAATCCATCAAGCTGACGACACCCACACGGTAGCTTGGCAGTAGTATGCCTATCTTGGAGGCAGCTTCCTGGGGGGCATCTGAAAATATTTCTCTAGTCTACTGTATGTTTCTTCCACACCTATCGTGTTGCCTTATCGATAGATCCTTTGTTGGTGGTGGTAGTGGTGTTGTTTTGCTTTTTGGGCCACATCTTGTGATGCTCAGGGATTACTCCTGGCTATGTACTCAGAAATCGCTCCTGGCTTGGGGACCATATGGGACGGCAGGGGATCAAACCGCGCAGTCTGTCCTGGTTAGCTCGTGCAAGGCAAATGCCCTACCATTTGCGCCACCACTCCAGTCCCCCATAGACCCTTTTTTAACTGGAAAAAAAAAGGCTGGGGCCAGAGACATAGTAAATAGGTATGATGCTTACTTTGCATACAGCAGAATTCTGGCTACATAACCAGCATCAGATATGGTCCTTGGAGACTCTAACTCTGTGCCCCCTCCCCATCTCCCTGCAAAAAGGTGGTTTCAAAAAAATGTACTTCTCTAACTCTGGGAAATAATTACATCCAGAATAATACAAAGCCCTATTTCTTTCCTTAAATTCATTTCAGGGGCCCTAATTCACCCACGCTTAGACAGATGAATATAACCTACCTATTCCAGACCTCTTTAAATTGCTTATTAAACATGTAGAATAGGAGTCATACATTTAAATATTTAAACTCCTAAATGTCAAACAGACATCTGTAATTTGACCATAATTATTATTGGCAAATTGCATAACTCATTCACAAAGCACTGTTTGTGGTATGTGATATGTCTTAAAACCTCTTAGAAATAACATTTGAATGATATGATTGTTTAAGTAAAGCCAACTAGACACATACATTTAACATCACAGAAGTGCTTTTGTGAAGTACCGACTGTCACCAGGCTCCCACAATGTCCCATAATTGCACACCTATGTGGAGAGAGTATAAATTCCACTTTCATCGCCTGGGAAAAGCAAACCCATTTTACCACCTGGTCACTTCAACAATTTAAAGGTCATTAAGGCACGATTGGGAGGAGGGAGATAAACACAAAAGAAGGAAGATTAGAGAGGGAAAAAAAAAAAGATCAGATCACTTATGGGTGTTATCTTGATATTGTGATTGATGATTTTGCTGACCAGTGCTAGCTAAACCCCAAATCAAATGAACACAAAAAATTTCTTGAAAATAATCCTTTTATTTGTCTAAAGTGTCACAGTACACACATAAATCACATAACACATAACAATGCTTAGTCGCTCTAAAGAGAAACACAAAGATCACCCCAGAAGACAAATTCTTTTCTCTTTAGCTATTTCTATTGTCACAGTTAGAACCAATATGCATAGGGCAGGGTCCAGGGACTGTACTGACTGGGAGGACATGAGGAAAGCCCAGCAGACTGTTCATATTTTACTCACACATGCCTTTTGTGATTCATAGACAACCTCTTGGGAGGTAAATAGGATGAGCAGAAGCATTGATATGTAATACATATGTAACATGCCATCGGTAATTTTTAAAAAACAAACATAAATCAGATAATGCTGTAACAAGATATTAGAACTATTAAAATTTAGGAGGCAGTCATCAGAGCATAGATCTGAATGGAAGCTACCTTAACTTTTTTATTAAATTAAGATACTGTGTGAATTTTATAACAATAGAGTATGGAATGTTAAAAAAAATGTGTCTGGTAAAAGAGACCTAAAAAATACTTAACAAACTGCTTTAAAATGGGCAAATGACTTGAAAATTCATTTCAGAAATTCAAAGTGGCAGCCAGACTCATTCAACACTTAGAAAACCTATTTATCTGGCTCAAAAGCAGTGAGATTCCTCATCCTGAGGCATCTACTCTGTGATCCTCTCTGTGGCAGCAAAAAAGGCCCAAGGCTGACTCTTAAAGAGAATCTAGGGAGTAATAATTGAACCCTCTGACTGTTCTGCCATGTTCAGATCCTCTCAGAGACATGTAGTTGGGGTTTTTTCCTTCAAAGTCAAGAGTTTACAGTTCTTCCTTCATTTCACAGGATTTTAAAGGAGGTAGATAAGAGTTTGATTTGTAGGTTTGTTCTAAGAAACAGTTGGGGTACATCCCTACATGCGGAAAGCCCAGGTTCAAACTCCAGCAACTTCCCCAAACATATCTGGGTGTGACCCCCAAGCACAGCCTAAAGAAACCCGATATTGTTGTATATGGGGTTTGTTTTGGTTTGTTTATATTTTAGGGCTTCACAGAGTGGTGCTCAGGGATTTTTCCTGGCAGGGCTCAAGGGACCCCAGGTGGTAATGGGGATTGAACCTGGGTCAGCCTCATGCAAGGCAAATACCTTAATCCCTGTGCTCTCAGCCTTGACAAACCAGTTTTCTAGGAAATAGCTTTATATATACATATATGTAACAATTTTTGAAATGAGCCAGACATGATAAAAAGCCAGAGAAGGAGATTGGAGGAACTATAGCATTTGGTAAAGGAGCCTAACTTGCATGTGGGCAACCTAGGCTCGATCCCAGGCACTAACATATTGTCCCCTGAGCCCTGCCAGGGGTGATCTCTGAATATAGAGGCAAAATAAGGTTGAGCATCACCCACTTTGGTTCAAAGTCTAAAACAAGCACATGACAGAGAGGATACTTTTCATTTTAACATACTAAAAATCTAGACTAATTCTATTTTTTTACTCTGCGTATGTATATATATAAATTTTATCAAAACTTTAAAATAGCATCTTAGGAAATGTTTCTTTTTTTATGGTAATCAAAGAGCTAGTTGGTGGATTTCTAAATCATGAATATTCTGAGACTCAAGGTGGCAGGAGAGGTCACTTGCTTCACTTCTGAGGTCTCTGCCTGCCTGCACCTGAGTTGATGGAGAGAACATAAGTGGGGTTCTAGACCCAAACTGTCTCTAATCCTCTAATAAGCTGTGTGGTCTTCAACAAGGGATGTAGGGGCTGGAGAAATAGTTCAGCATATAGGGCACTTCCTTTGTACAAAAGATTCAGCCCCGAGCCTTCCAGGAGTGATCCATAAGCACTGTTAGGTGTGGCCCCAAAAATAACCCAAACAAGTAAATTTCCCTCTACCCAGATTTCTCCATCACTAGCACTTTGTTTAAGCACATTTTTTCAAGGAATATTCATCTCATTAAAAAATGACTCAGAGCTGGAGAGTGGGAGGGAAATTGGGGACATTGGTGGAAGGACCCGGTGATGAAACTGATTGTTAGAGCTCTGTAGGCTTTTTAAATCACAGTACCTTAATAATACATTTGAATACAACTTAAAAAAAGAAAAAATAAACCAGATAGATTAAAATAAAATGCTGGGGCCAGAGCTCTGTCACAGTGGGTAGGGCATTTGCCTTGCACGTGACTGGTCCAGGCTCTATTCCCAGCATCCCATATGGTCCCCTGAACCTGCCAGGAGTAATTTCTCAGTGCAGAGCCAGGAGTAACCCCTGAGCACTTCTGGGTGTGTCCCCCTAGTCCCTCCAAAAGATAAAAAAAAAAAACCAATAAAATGCAATCAAATCCTCCTGCCTAATTAAATAAAAATTAAAAAAAAAAAAGGTGTTGCTATGTGATCAAACTAAGCCACAGGCTGCTGCTATCCCATTTCACACTGGGAGATTCACTGGGCATCTGCTTTACCAGCAGCTCTGAGTAATCTCTGTCTGGCTTCACTCTTCCTACAGTCCTGTGGACTTGACTCTGAAAACCTTGGTCCAGTACCTGTCCCATTGTTTCTGGCACTCAAGACTGGTAGCACAGGAGGCCAGCATTGCACAGGCTTTTGGCAGAGGTTCTCAGGGAGCAGGTAATACTTTACCGTTGATAGGACCTATTCAGGCTTACTGGACCCTGCAAGGTCAGCATGGCTCTCAATAATGGTCAAGGAAAGTGTCAAGTGCTCCCTCAAACTCAATGGCTATGGACAAAGAGTACCTAGAGGAGCACAACTGACCAACAAAGGTGCGTCCTATGTTACAGTTTGAATGCTAAGAATGGTCAGACTCTGTTCTAGTCTGATTTGAGGCTTCTCCACAGCCTGTGACTAGAAGACTTCTATCCGCTTCTAGCAGTCCCTGCTGACCACCATTCTCCCCGGTCGAGGATGAGGTTTGGCTCATGTTAGCCGCCAGGTAGTCAGTCTGCAGGTTAAAGAGCTGGTCCTCTAAGATGGCACCCCCAAGGCCATACTGCTCTTCGTGGAGACTCATCTCTTCATGGGACAAGTGGTTTCCTCCCATAACAAAGTCTGCAAACCTGAAAAGGATTTAAGGGCCTCATTTTATTGCTTTAAATAAAGCGACTGTTACCACCAAAATGTTTCTTTGGAAGATAACATGTTCCCGTGCTATTTACCTTTGCATCAACAGAGGATGGCATTTACAGAGTGGGTATCAAATGGGAATGGTTGGTAGGATCCTTCCCAAGAGACTTGGGGGAAGAGCAGAAAAGCAGCCAGACATCCACCCTGCACTCTGCCAGCCCTCCCAAACTCTATTTGCTAGCTCCCTCCCTTCGCTCATCTTTCATCTTCATTCACTGAGATTTATCATTTATTCATTATTTTGGCTTGGTGCTACTCTTCCCCCTTCAATCTTTAATTCAAGGGCACTAGGAGGATAAGCTTTGAAAGAAAGAAGTGGTGTCAGGCAGAGATGGGATCCTTGATGAACTTTTAAATAAATGATCCTGCACAAGAGAAGCAGGGACACCTCCCACCCCCACTTTTCCCTTCTTACTTGGAGGTTACTTTTTGGATTCCCCTGGAAAGCACAGCCGGTGACTACTGGTTCCGGTGACTACTACACTGAGAAAGGACCACGGAGAGCTCCCCAGGGTCTATACTGGCCTATCTTGTTCCCAGAAACTCTGTAACCTGGGTGTGGAATGGCAGCTGGGCAAGGCTTACTGCTTTGGGGCCTGGAGCCTGGAGACCACCAGCCAGGAGGGGAAGTCGGGTCCTCTACAGGCCCTGCGCAGCTCCTCCAGGGCACGGCTGGTCTCAGCATCTGCCTGCTCCCGGTACTCCTCTTCAGTCAGCAACTTCACCTGTGGCTTCCTGTTTGCCAGCCATTGCTTCATTTTCCTAAAAATCGCAGCTTTTGGTTACTGGTTTCCTGGTCAGATCTGATCCCTCAATTCCACCCTTAAAGTATCCCCAGCATCACCGGTCCTGACAGCCTCGGGTCTTTTCACTTAATTACAGGCCTGAGAAGCCATGAGATGTCACTTGGTGGCCCTTGGCCTCCTGAGCACGCTTGGGAGATGTCCCACCATACTCTGGTAGTCCCAGTAGTACTTAATACAATAACATTATATCACTTTTTAAAGTATTGCTGTACCTTTTCATCTGGTCCAGTAGGAAGTATTTAATCTGAGCCCTCCAGTACACTGGCCTCTTCCTGAAACAGCCTAAATAAAATCCCAAGGCTTCTTGTAGCAGCTTCTGATAGAGATAGTTTATTTTGGGGCTAGAGAGATAGCACAGCAGTATGGCTCCCCCCCCCCCCCCCTTTTTT
>PVKC010000637.1:0-62378 GCA_004027635.1 Crocidura indochinensis | reverse complement strand
GATGACCTTTTGCATGAAAGGCAAATGCCTTACCTCCATGCTATCTCCCGGGTCCGTGATTTATTTCTTGCTATTGCTAAATCTATTAATCAAATTTGAAACATAAATAAGATGTTTTATTTTTATTAATTTTCCAGTTACTTATCATTGGTGCTTTAAAGGCAAGACAAAATGCTCACTTTTAATTTATCTTTAACATCTATTTGTCCTAGTTTTTTGTTTACAATTGATTTTATAAAGTTAGTATTAAGTGATTCTATTAATAAAGTATTATAATGTGTTATATTGTGTCCTTATATTTGTTTATCAAAAACAGGTTAGTTTTTCTGATATAGCTGTATAAACAATTAGAAAGATATTATTTATTTAACTTTTGTTAACTTTGGGGCCTCACCTGATAGTGCTCTAGGCTTATTTTGGGCTCTGCCCTCAAGGATTACTCCTGGTAGGCTTGATGAAGGGACCATTTGGAGTGTTAGGGATCAAACTCAAGTTGTCTATGTGCATAGCAAGTGCTTACCTACTGTATTCTCCCAGGCCCCAGTAAGAAATTGGAATTATGTTTACTTTTTATTGCACATTGATATAACCTTTTCAATGTTTTTGTAGATGGAAATATTATACTGAAAATATAAGTCAAGTACAAAATGATTGATTATTAGTTGTTTACAGGGACTGAGCATATCCAACTATGCTCATGGACTATCCTGGCTCTGCGTTTAAAAACCAATTTGTACGCTGTGTTTCCATTGAAGATCAATGAGCAAGATTCTGTTTTGTTTTTTTTTTTGCAAGCCACATATGGGTAAAAACCTTATCATTTATAGCTCCATATGTGACCTCTGTAGATGCTTTTCTGAATTTAGATGCCTTATTTTCTGGCTGTTTATTCTATACATTCAGTGCCGTCTTTTGAAAATATTAATATGCAGCAGTTTTCTCCTTTTATAATTTATTGCCTTTACTTTTAGGACTAGAAAGCAACATAGTATGCTAGTTAAAAACTTAAGTTCTATAAATCAAGAAAATGTGTAAAATTATGTTTGTTAAGCAAAATAAATGTTTTTCTTAGATATTGTAATTATATTTAACTTTATCCAATAAGCTATGAGTTTTTTTTTTCAAATTGGTTGAGGAATTGTGATGGCTTTTAATTTGCCTTGGCAACCGTTGTCAATTATGATCAGTAAGTCTCATCAGTAAAGTACTGTGTTGATTTATATTGTGTTGGAGTTACTTTAATATTAACTAATAAGATTCATGACTAAGTTATTGGTGAATTTTTCTTTAAAATTTTATGTTGAGGTTGGTAACTTAGTATAAGGGATAGAGTGCTTGCCTTGAGCAAGGCAGACTGGTTCCAACCCTGGTACCATGTATGGTCTCCCAAGCACTGCCAGGAGTGAACCCTAAATTCACAGCAAAATAGACCCTGTCCACTGTTGGATGTAGCCCCAAACACCCTTCTCCCCACAGAAAAAAACCCTACAATTTTATTATTTACAAAAAAATGAAAAAACTTCAAAGTTGTTTGAAATAATTTTAAGTCTATTTTGTTTTGTTTTGCCTTTGTTGTTGTTGTTGTTTTTTGTTCTTAGACCACATCCTGCAGTGTTCAGGGGTTACTCCTCAGTCTGTGTTCAGAATTACTCCTGGTAGTTTTGGTGAACCATATAGGATTCCAGGGATCAAACCCAGGTCAGCCATATTGCAAGGCAAACACACTACTCATTGTGCTATAGCTCCAGCCCCTTTAAGTCTGTTTTTCTGCTAACTTTCTGGTCTTTGATCATACACGGCTCTTTACCATTGTGAGATGTGGTTGCTCTCGTGATAACACTCCATAATTAACCTTTTTTCTTCGAGACTAGAAACTTCTAAGACTTTTTCTTTCAGATTAGTGTAATAGCAGAACTTGCAATGCTGAGCTGGGAGTTTCTTTGGAATTAAAATTTGTGTTAATAATTTTATCCTCTTTGAAATTCTGTGAGTCCTGGGAGAAGGTGGATAATCACAGCAACACACATGTAGGCATATATCTTTTATCTTCCTTTCTCAGAGGAAACTTATTCAGAAAGACACGCTGAGATGATACATGAACAACTCACTAATAAGTAAAACTAATTCATTCACTGGGAATGAAAGCAATTTTAATAAAAGATATTTACCATCTTCAAAGTTGTCTACTTGGTTATATTACTAGTGTTTTTCCCATCTTGAGATTTCGAGTGCTTTCTGGAACTCTATCACATCTGCTCAAATGGACAATCCAAAGTTTATTCTCAAAGCCTCTTGAATGGATTCTATCTGATTGACAAACAGGGTAATCATTACAGTTATTAAATTTGTCAGCAAGATCACACATCTGTGCAGTGTGTGTGGATATATAAGTTTCATGGGACTTTTACTGAAGGAACATTATTATCCCAGTGACTGTGAAATGGTTCTTCCTGAAATTCTTTCTCTTTGCATTATATATTTCATTTCAAATGATTATCATTAATGTTTTTTTAGAATTATTTCAAAAAGGTAAGAGCATAGGTCAATAAAAATTTTTCTTGAAGCTTTTGTATGTCATTTTTATGAATCTTTATCTTTCTGTATAGATGTCATACTTAAATTTTATGAATGAAAATTGCATCTTGATAGGAATTTGTATAATGTGGAGCAACAAAGTCAAAGTAGATTTTTAAATGCAATAATGAATCAATGAAAAAACCTGGAACTGTTTGTTTTTAAAGTCAAGAAACATTTAAAAAGAGGAAAATTATACACAATATGGCTTCTTTTAGTTAATGTATGCTATTGATATCTGCATTTTACTTTTTTGGCTTTTGGGCCACACCCAGTGATACTCAGGGGTTACTCCTGGCTATGCACTCAGAAATTGCTATGGGCTTGAGGGACCATGTGGGATGCCATGGGATCAAACCCAGGTTCGTCCTGGGTCAGATGCGTGAAAGGCAAATACCCACTGCTGCACTATCACTCTGGCCCCTAAATATTTGCATTTTAATAAAATAGCAATATGGAATTTATTTTCCATTCTGTTGTGATGGAAAAAGATGATTTATTTGCCTTCTTACCATTTTTCTGTATTTTTCTTTGATTAGTTTTAGTGTTACCTTTCCTAACTAAATAAGAGGAAGTTTGGATGTAAATGATAACTATTAAACATCCTTGAATTAAAAAGAAAATAAATGGAGGCAAGTTCAATAAAGTCAATATCCTAATTGCATTGTACTTGTGCCAGTGAAGCTGATGGCAAGAGGAGCGAACTTGGCCCTGACTTCTCCTCTGACAATAGTTTTTCTTCAGTCTAATAGGAGGAAGGGAGTTCCTGATTTCAGAATTACGGTTGCTACATCCCATCCATACCTGATTTATTTTCAGTTTGCATTGTTTTTTCTTTTCTGTGACTTGATTACCTCAAGTTGCTGTGTGACATTGCCCAGAGGACTTTGATGACCTTTTCCATTGCTAGAAGCGTCTTGGCTTTTATTCTGTCACCACTAACTACACTAATCATGGACTTCTTCCTTCTCATTTTTCCTCCCCCATACCATTTTACTATCCCAGTTTTCTCTGATGTCTTCCTGGTGACTCAGTACTTCTCTTAAATCTTTACTTCTCTCAATTATGAACTTTCTCCTGGGGCTAGGATTTGTCTTAAGGTATCTCAGTGACATGAGCTACCTACCATACTTATATACCATACATGAGCTTTTTTGGAGGACATGCATCATCTTTCAAAGACTTATTTTGGTATAGCATAAAGCAATTGCATTTCCATTATGGGTGTTTCCTTTGTTAAGTTATATACTTAGCTATTTTCATTATGTAGGAGAAAAATACTAGAACAATACTTCTGTGTTTTCTAAAATTATAATTTCTTTAAGCACTGTGGTTACAGAAATATTCATAGTTGGTTTTCAGTCATAGAATGTACATCACCCTTCACCAGTACAACTTCCCCACCACCATGTCCCCCCTTTTCATCCAACCTCCCACCTCCTGCCTAGAAGGATACTTGTGATGAAAATAACAGTGGTGGTTCTTTCCTTGGAAGTGGGAGGCAATAGGAATTACTTGATTAGGCCTAGAGATAGCTTGAGCAGTAGTGCATAATGCTGAGCATATGTGAGACTTTGAGCTCAATCCCTAATAACCCATGATCCTAGGTATCTCTAGGCCAATACTGATCACATCTATAGCAGTATAGAGAATTGCCAATACTGATTCTCAAACACGCCCCCCCCCCCAGCACTGCTGACATTCACTCCCTATAAGAGTAACTAAATAAAAAGAAACTGTTTGGGGCCAGATATCATACAGGGGTAAGGTGCTGACCTTAGGTGGACAATGGTTAGTTAGAGCTCTATGCTCTAACTGGACTCCTGAGCACTGACAAGATTGACCTCAGAACAGAGAACCAGGAGTAAGCCCTGAGGACTGCTAGGTGTAGCATCAAACAACCATACAGCACAACAAAAATAAAACAATGAAAACCTCAAACTAAGCTGCTTGATCTTTGTTGTAAAAGATGTTCTTTCCCATGGTTTTCTTTTAATTACTCATCTTGACTTTCAGTTCTTTTTATTACTTTTGAGGGACAGTTTGGGGATGTACTTTGCCTCTCTGGTTTCCTATTCAAATAAATTTTTCTCTTGTCAGGGAACCTGTCTATTCCTTGACTGATAAGCATTACAGTAGAGTTATTATTTGCAAAAATGGTGACCACATCTGAAATTCCATAAATGTGAAAAATTTCACTATGTCTGGGACCAGTCAGATATCTCAATGGTATTAGCAGCCCATCTCTTTTTTCCCTTGTAGAAATCTGTGTTTTCCCTGTTTCAGTGTTTATAAACTACCTTCCTCCCTAGGAAATTATGTTATTTAAAAATTCATAGTTTTAATGTCCTTAAAGATCTTAAAAATTAATAAGTCTTTTGCCTACCTCTGTAAAGTGCTCAGTGTCTAAGGACCTTCTGTAAAATATTATAAAAACATCAGTTGATTTATGACTTTAGAACTTCTATATTCTTTCTGTATTTCTTCCATACAATTAAAATTAGAACTATTATAGGTTTTAATATAACAAATAGACGTCTTGTTGAGGTTTCAATTAAAATCTTAAAATTTAGCATGTCTCATTAAATACATTTTGGCTGTCTCATTTTATTGTACTTGGTCCATGCTATTTGATGAACAAAAAAACTTTTACTTTGGACTATATCTTGTTAAAATGAGGTTTCTTTTACATGCATCTACCCAGGAACCTCATTTTCTAAAGAGCATGTATTAAACAGATGTGAAACAGACAAGCCCTTCTTGCCTCCCCCACAGAGCTCTCTGGGGGGAATCTCTTTATGTAGGCTTTTGTTTGTCTTTAACAACTCTGTCTTTACCTTGAATGATGCAATGTCCCGACCTCCTGTGGGGTAATATCCACTGACAATAAAACCAGAACCCATTAGTTGATCACAAACTCCCGAGTCCATAGAGATTTGCACCAATCTAAATGAGTGACTAATTCTTAAACGGCAAGGCAAACTTGATGTCTTTTGGGAATAGGTACATGTTAAGGTTGAATTGTTTATTTTCTTGTTATAACCGTAGGATCATTAGAGAAATGTTTGCATCCTGTTATGGTTATAGGTTTTTAACCAGCTTGTAAGGTGAGGAGTTTATGTCTTCTTTTTGGCTTAGTTCCCTCTTATCCCATGGGGAAAAGTATGTACTCATTAAATCTCAATGACACCCCCCTATCTCCCTATCTCTTGCTTTGAAATCTTGGTAACCTTATCCATCAATTGATGAGAAGCTAGACAAATGAATATTTGAGGCTATTGGTAAAAGTTCAAGAAAATAAATATAAGGTCTGGAAATAAGTTATTACCTACTGCCTATCTGTTATATACTCGAACTTCCCATGTTCCCATTTCTTTATTAAAAAGTATTATGAATTTATTATATAAGTGCATAAAAGATATTGACATGAAATACACCAATATGTCTAGCACTAATTTATAATTATTGTACTTAAAATTGTGCATAATTCTCAACTGCAATCTACAATCATCCTTTTACAAATCTTTTTGTAAACTCCGGTATCAGTAAATTCTTTTACTTTTAGGAGAAGATCATTTTTAGGTATAGTCACAATTTCCACTTTTATCTATTTCAAGTTTGCTTGATTTTGAACAAGCAGCATTGTTATGGCATCTCTTATTGTTGATGCCAGCAATCGCCAACATTGAATAACTGTGTTGTCTTCCTTCACCTTTCTGAATTTGCTTCTATACTGTTTGCCATACAAGCATTTCTGGAGAGTGGACCCATTCCACTATTACTTTGTGAACATTTGCTGCTGTAATAAAAATATTTGCCTTGTGTGTCTGTCTTTGTAGACTTTGTATTAGTAATGTTGTCATTTCTGTCAAATGTATTTTCTTGCCACCGAAACAAATGTTCAGGTTACATACTGACCAAATTGATGCACATGAGAGGTATCATTTTTTCATAGTTTCTGTCCCAATAGTCATACAAGAGTTTATATTCGGTACCCAGATGCAAAGAAAATAATTTGAGAACTCTGTGGGCTCCAGGATATACAATTGCCAGCATAGTAAAATAGAAAGATTAAGAGTCTGGAGTCAGGAAATCTCTGTTGGAAACTCAATTCTGCACTTAGCAACTTTGAAATTTTGGAAGAAGTTATTCTATCTCTCTAGATACCACTTTTCATCTTGTATTAATTTCCTCCGGCTGCTGTAACAAATCACCACAAACTTGATGACTTAAAGTAACAAATTTCTTCTCTCAGTTCTGAAAGCAGAAGTCTGAAATCAGCTTTGCTGGGCAGAAATCAGGGTGTCAGCAGGGCTGTGCTCTCCATAGCAGCTCAGGGAAGGAATTTGCTTTTTTGCCATTTGCTTCCAGCTTCCAGTAACTACAGCCCTTTGTTGGTTTGTTTGTTTCTTCCTTCTCCCCTGCTGATGCTTTTGCTGCTACAATGAGGGCCACACACAGGCTGAGCTTACACACTTGGTTGAGGTCCTGGATAAGGATCACACATCTGTTGGCATTGCTTGCACACTTGGACCCATAATGTGATGTGGATTAAGCACCAACTTCTAGTTGCCAGTTTTGTACACATGCTCCCTGGGTCTTAGGGTACACAAATTCCTATGTTCCTGGACATCCAAAAAATGCTTTTTCCCCCCTTTAAGTTCTGAGAAATCAGTTAGGAGGGACTTTCTTGTAACTGTCTTCAAGGGGGTATATAAACCCCCAACTTGAGTGTAGAGGTACAGGGGTGGATGCTTCTTCCAAGTTGCAGCCAGACTACTGTAAAAACTATTGGTTGGACTTGCTATTCTTGTTAAGCCCTGTTGCTCCTTCTGCCTTTCCCTCTCCTCTGACTACTTTTGTCAGCCTTTGCCTTCACCTCAGCCCCCCCGACCCTTTCCTTTCTTCAGCCTAGGGGTTAACTGAAAGGGCTCTGAGTTCTGAATCTTGCTTATTTCCTTATTAAACTCAGTCTCCAGAAAAACCTTTTCTTGTTTGAGACTTGCCAACTTGACTCAGGCATCTGGATGCTGGCACCTGGTTGTTGTCCTCACTGAGTTGTGGTGCTTGTGTAGTTGGGTTTTAACACTCACTGGGGATTGATGGTACCACACAATCTCTGGTGCTCCAGAGACCCCACACTATGTTCTAGATCCATGGTCTCAAAGAACAGGAGCATTGTTATCTGTGCATGGTAATGCTCCAAAGAAAACACATGACCTCACTTGCAAGGCAAAACTGACATTTCTGTAGTTTGGTCACAATATTCCGATTTCTGACTGCATTCTCCTGTGTCAAATTTTTCTTTCCACCCTTTTATTATATTTTTGATATTTTACAGACATGGTAATGTTTTATTATAATTAATTATCCATCTGTAGAAAATACATTTTTTAAATTAATATCTTTATTTAAACATCTTGATTACAAACTCGATTGTGGTTAAGTTTCAGTCATGTAAAGAACAAAAGAACATCTCCCTTCACCAGTGCAACATTCCCATCACCAATGTCCCATATCTCTCTTCTCCCCATCCCACCTCCAACTGCACTGAGGCAGGCTTTCTACTTTTCTCATTCACATTGTTAATCTGTCTGCCACTTAACCGATACTTTGTTTAAAAAAGGAAAAAGAAAGAAATGTAAAAGATCTTAAATATATAAACAAGTAAATGAGTTATCCTTTTAATTCTGTCCTTGTCTATGCTTTGTCTTCTTATACAGTAGCTTCAGTAGCTTGACATATATAACTTAAAACACACTTTCAATTCCTGTTGCCTAAATTGTGACCCCGATTGAGTTTTAAATTCTTGGAACTTTGCTGAATTTCATTATTCACCTTCCTCTATGCTTTCCCCAATCGAAGTGATCTTCCATAGAAAGGTTAGATTTTTCTAAGAAGATTGTAAAGATAATCTTTTCATTATTATAAACTATTCAAACTAGGATACTGAAAAGAATGACACAAGTCATATTATATTTAAGGCTGTTGACTCTTTTGCCTCTTTAGAGTACATGAAGCTTCATTTTATCCTATCATTTTAGAGTAAGGGTAAAAAACAAATTATTGAACAACCCAGGAAAAGAAAATTACTGCATGAAGCATAAAAAATTCTTTGTTGGTGGGAGGTGTGTGTGTGTGTGTGTGTGTGTGTGTGTGTGTGTGTGTGTGTTATGCCTACCACTGTTACCAGATCAGACTTTCTTTGCCTGTCTTATTCTTTAAACTTTCATTATTATACAATATGAATCCAATATATGTTTTACAAGGTTTCTGTGAGTGAATTAAAGCCATTTCAGTATAGCTGCATGACTGTGTTAAATATCCTTTGTTTTTGGACAACACCAGTGTCAGCCTCCTTCCACCAATGTTCCCAGAGTACATCCTATCCCACCACCCTTTACCCTGGCAGGCTAGTATAACAGGGTGATTTAAGTTTAGATTATTATAGTTTGGGTCTCTTGATTCCATTTTTGTTGACTTTAGCTTGTATATTTAGTTCTGTCCTTTTTATTATCTCCACCTATCACGTCTCCTGGTCTGGACACTTCAGGGAGTTCTCTGGGTCCCTCAGGAAAATGAGTGCAGATTTCGGCGAAGGAAGGAGATACACTCAGTTGTTGTGGTGGATCATAATTGTGTGTTTATTGAATGCTACAGGGGTGTATTTAAACATGAATTTTACATGTGAGAGACTGCCTACATCTGCTTTTCCATAAGATTAAAAATTTTGTACTTTTTTGTTAGCAACAAGTTTATCAGTACAGACTGTTTGATGTCTATGTTTCTTCACTACAGATAATTCACAGGCCTTTAGTGTGGGTTACAAATCTTCTGGATGATAAGTTTCAATTAAAAGTAAAAGGGGAGTTGAGTCAGAGGCTTCTCTGATATCTAAGGGCAAACTTTAACATTTCAAAGTTTTTATTACTAGGCTGGATGTTGGGTGTCAATTCTGATATAAATTAAAAGGTTAGTAAGTTTGCTAGGTGTTCCTACAAATTAATATCTTTTTAAAGACTAACTTTATTTTGAGAATTACAAAGTTTCTTTGTTGTTGTTGTTGTTTTTTGGGGGGTCACACCTGTGATGCTCAGGGATTATTTCTGCTTATGTGCTTATAAATCACTCCTGACTTGGAGGACCATATGGGATGAAGGAGAATTGAACTGCAGTCTGTTCTATGTTATCCACGTGCAAGGCAAATGCCCTACCACTTGCTTCACTACTCCAACACCAATGACAAAGTTATTTTTATGTTTCTCTTGACGTTGATTTTCCCAGGTAAAGTGATATTTAATGCAGGCCATATTTGTACTACTATCAGAATTTATTTTCACCTTCAATAAATATTTGTTGACCATAATTGACTGATAATATCTTTGGAGTTACATGGCATGAATTAAGATGCTTGTGGTTATTTGTTTGCCTAATTAGGTTGTGATGAAGGATGAAAGCTTATGTTCCTCCCCATCTTCAAATTTGTATGTTGAAACCCTTATCTTTTAGTGTGATGGTATGTAAGATGTGTTGTATGAGAGAATATTTAGGTTTCAATTAAGTCATAAAAGCAGAACTCATATGAACTTTTCTTAAAAACAAGAGAGAAAAACCACGTAATCCCAACCCCCCCCCCCCAAAAAAAAAGGTAACATGAGCATGAAAGCATTTGTCTGAGAACCAGGACAAGTCTTCTATCACCAGCATATTGACTTTGGGTATTTTAGCTTCTATGTTCCTTTTTCTTTTTTTTATGGTTTTTTTGGGTCACACCCGGCAGTGCTCAGGGGTTACTCCTGGCTCCATGCTCAGAAATTGCTCCTGGCAGGCACGGGGGACCATATGGGGCACCGGGATTCGATCCGATGACCTTTTGCATGAAAGGCAAATGCCTTACCTCCATGCTATCTCCTGGGCCCTCCTTTTTCTTAATACACCTAGTATCTGATACTTTATTATTAAAGAGTAATAAGGCTGTTTCCTTGCTAAATTTCTTAGCAATACCATAGGAAAAGACACAAAACTTATGTTTTCTTTAGCATTCCTAGCATTTACAAGGCTATTCCATATGTAAAGCAATATATTCTGTTAAGTGTAACTTAGATGAGTCCTCATGTTCATATTGTCATTTACATTCTCTGTAAAGTTTTTTTCCAAATTCACAAAAATATGTGATTGTTTACACAAATGAAAATAAGGACCTACAATTGGACCAAAAATTCCTTCATAAAGATTCTAATATGATGTAATTTTCACAATGACATTGGGAATAAAATTACATTGGGGATTTAAACACTAATTCTACCAGTTATTCATTTAGATGAATAAAATTTGCTTAAAGTTGACCAACTTTTTTTTCTTTATTTAAGCATCTTGATTACAAATATGATTGTGATTAGATTTCAGTCATGTAAAGAACACCCCCCTTCACCAGTGCAACATTCCCACCACCAACTTAATTTAATCGTCAAGTAATTTGTAGATCTATTTTGAGAATACATAAAATTATGTAATAAATAGAAGGATGCACTGCAGATATATCTCAGTGATTGGGCAGTTACTACTTTTGAGGTGTTTGGGATAGGTTTTTGTCAGTTTGGGAAAAATACCTGAACATTTTCTAATAACTTTTATCACCCTCACCCCTATCTCACTCTCACCCCTTATCTACATATGGTTTTACTATTTTTAATTCCAGAAAGAATGATTTTAGACTAACACAGAAAATGTTATTTTAATATTATATTATAAAATAAAATAATATTTGAGACATCAACTTCAATGTTAATTGATAAATAAATATGTGGAAAAAATGATTGTTTTGTGTGTTATGTCTTCTTTTCTTTTTCTCCCTGCATAGGCACAGTAACTATTGGGGATATTATAGAGGGAATTCCCTTGGCCTAGGAGATAGAGGGTTTCTCCACCCCTGAAGTATACTGTCATGAGATTAAGTATAGACTCCTTGCATAATTATTTACTCTCTCCTTGTTGCTTTTGTGGTGTATGGAAGACTTCTGCTTTGTCATGAATGGTGAAATCAGACCTCTGTATCTAGAGATCTTGGTGGCTGTGCAGCTCAAGGAATGGAGCTTATGACGTCTTTCTTTGTGGTTCTAGCAGTTATACTTCTTCAGTGTCAAAAAAGCAGTTTTTGCATAGCTCTTCAGTTTGTACTCTTTGGTGTCAGATTAGTTATTGAATGGTAAAAAGGATGAATCTTTGCTATAAGAAAGAAGTTTTAATTATCATATATTTTTATTCAGAAGGATGGCAATTAAGAAATTGGTGTTTGGAGAGTAATATTTTTAGATCACTACTTTTAAAAATCATGATTTTTAATAATTTGGAAAGAAATAGTCAAGTTTCTTGTTTTTCAAATTACATATCATGACTGTTAGTACCCCACACAATCAATGTCATAGGTTTCAATAAAACAATGAAATAGAATAACCCATGTTACAGCATCCGACAGTACATAGATATGATTTATACTTTTTTTTTAAACTGATGTTTTAGGCTTTTATTTGTGGGTTTGAGTGAGTTTCCTAAGCAGTGCTCAGGTAGCCCAGGGCTCTTTCCTGGTGATGTGTGGCTACCTGGGCCAGTAACTTAGTGCAAAGGTCTGAGGACCATTTTCTGCTTGGGCCTCATGCTGGGATGTTCCTGTCACTGTGGGCATGTGCAGGCCTGATTTGATGATAATCAGAGAACTGTGTGATTCTAGAGACTAAACCAGGATAGCCACATGTAAGTGCCTTAACCTAAATTTTATAGAGATTAGTGTGTTTCTTTGTAGTTATCCAGATGCATTTTATATGGAATATTCTTTTGATATAGATGAATTTATACATACACTTCTATAAAACATATATATAGATGAATTTATATAAATGTCTACAGAGTGCATCATCTATATGCATCTTTGGTTTTTATGATCCTTTTGCGCATTGGTAAATTATTATTATGTTTAAAGGCACTGTGATTTACAAAGTTAGTCATAGTTGTGTTTCAGGCATACATTGTCAAGTTACCAATACCACTACTGGTATCAACTTCCCTTCACCTGTGTCCCCAGTTTTCCTTCTACCCCCAGCCTGCTCCTGGAGAGGCACATTTTTAAGTTAAGTTGTAATTTGGATCTCATGTTTTCACTTTTGTCGGTTTTATAGTTCACATATGTAGAGCCACAGCCTCTCTGAGGCTCTGGCCCTGCCCTTTCTTTTATTTGAGTGTAGTAAGTAGCTGTTAGTTAAGCTTGAAAACTCCTGATGAAATCTTTCTTCTATTATTCAAGTAAAAGGAACTCAAGAACTGATAGTATTTTTAAGTGAATTTCTTTGAGGATACTTATCTGTTATTAAATCAGTTAGAACTTTGTTTTTGTCACCACTGCACCTATGCTTCTACTCATGTTTTGAAATTCTTCTATTTTTGTCACCAGACATTAGGTCAAATTTATTGTTTGCCAAATTACATATGGAAAGATGAAACTTTATTAAACCTGTGAGTAACATCAGGCTGGGATAGAACTTGATACTTTCAATGCCAAGTGGAAAAGAGCAGATAGAGCTGTCAAAGCCAGTTACTTTTCCTACATTAGGTGGAAAGTTGGATTAAGAAACTAATAATTTACATCAACAGAGACAGGCAATCTTTATTAGTGTCTACCATTTCTCCCACTTCCATTCAACAAATATTTATTGAGTTCCTGCTTGGTGTCAAGCACTTCCTCCTTAAAGGTGAATGATTATTCGGATAATCACATCAGTCCTTCATTTTACTTGTGGGGATATCCTTGGTTTATCAAAGTACAAGGTGTTGGAGGGTTGTTGGTCAAAGATAATCTAGCTGTAGTGCCTTATGTTGCACACAATATGTCACTTTGGCACTCTGTTGTGATTTATTCTGAAAACTTTACAATATCTTGAACTCTTACCCTTTTACTTGTCAGGAAGTCTAACACTGATAAAATTCACATAGAATGTTTTTCTCTTTGCTTTCATAACAGTGTTTTTTTTTTTTTATCAAACTTTCTCCTGGTTGCTATTTATACATGGTCAATTATTCATGAAGGAGCTGATCGAAGCACTTTTCCTGTCATCTGACAATCTAAAAATTGAGGCATCAGGATCAGGGTGGTCAGCTGTGTAAGTACCATGTGGGGGTTTTGTTATTTCTTCCCTGTTACTGGTCGCTGGCTTTTCTGTATGTCAGTTCCCGAAGGTGGTGTTCTGTTTTCTGTCTCTCCTTTTGTTTTTAAATTGGGCAAAGTGTGTTCTGTTAGTTTTGTTATTACTTGAATATTGACCACATAAATCATCGCCAGAAGCAATTAAGAGTGCCAGGAAGTGGTCTCTCGCTGTCCCCTTGTGACTGCTTTACCTCTCTGACTGCCATTACACAGGGAGAGCCATTAGGGCCAAGTCATCAGTGGAGCTTTATAAACAGATCTTGATCTTATTGGTGTATGAGAAAAGCAGCTCAATTTTGACTGTCATTTTTTTTATTTGTGCTGATCTGAAAATCTGAACATGGCAGTTATACTCATTTTGTTTGCATTCTTAGTGCATTGGCACATTTTTCTAGATACTTATCAGGGTTGTTTTCACTTGTATATTTCTTAATATCCTTTGCCCATTTCTTTTTTTTGTTTGTTTTTTGCTTTTTGGGTCACACCCGGCAGTGCTCAGGGGTTACTCCTGGCTCTACACTCAGAAATTGCTCCTGGCAGGCTCAGGGGACCATATGGGACGCCAGGATTCAGAACCACTGACCTTCAGCATGGGAGGCAAACACCTTACCTCCATGCTATATCTCCGGCCCCATTTCCCATTTCTTTAAGACATCCTTTTGATTAGTTATTTGTAAGGGCTTTGTATAGTATTGAAATGATTTTCATTATAAATAATCCATATACAAAATATTGGATAGTTTGCATTTATGTGGTATATAAATACATACAGAATATATAATTTAAACTTTCAAAATACACATTGTTAGTTTAAAATATATTTGTGTCTCCAAAACTTGTTCTTCACCTCAAAGTGGTAAAAAGGCAACAATGGTTAAATACCAGGAGGTAAGTGGTCATGTCTCAAAGTTGTACATATTGTGTGGGAACTTTCTCATCTTTGGCAAGAGGAATGCTATCTAGTCTTCCTGACTTTAATACAACTTTTTTGAATGATATAATTCCGTGTTTATTTCTCTGGATCCAACGCATCTTTCATTGTTGATACTTTTTAAAAAGATATAGTCATATTTAAAAAAAAAACAGGTAAGAGGGGACTAGAGCTATAGCACAGCAGTAAGGCATTTGCGTTGCATGCGGCCAATACAGGACAGACCCCGATTTGAATCCTAGCATCCCATATGGTCCCCTGAGGCTGCCTAGAGCGACTTCTGAGCACAGATCCAGGACTAACTCCTGAGCGCAGCTATCATCCCCCCAAATTCCCCCCAAAACAACAACAACAGAACAAAACAGGTGAGAATCTATTTTCACATGATCAAGTTCTCTTGTTTTGATTCTTCATAGTTTCTCCATCTTTTATTTTGTCTAATAGTGTTTGACATTTTCCTTTTGGTATTTTTCCATGGTATTTCTAGCTGTGCATGATAATTAATATTCTTGATTGTTTTTGGACCACACCTGGCAGTGCCCAGGGGTTATTCCTGGTCTGCACTCAGAAATCACAGCGGGCAGGCTTAGCGGGACCATATGGGATGCTGGAAATAAAGCCAAGGTTGGCTGCGTGCAAGGCAATTACCCTTACCTGCTATGCTATTGCTCTAGCCCTTTAATATTCTTTTTAAGTACTCAATTGTAGGAAGCCATATTAAGATTAGAAGTGTCAAAGAGAATATTATTTTATTTTTTCTGGTATTTTGGCATTATAAGGGAATAAAATGTTAATTTTACTTAATTTAAGAATCTGATGTGGAATATGTTTGTTTTGATGTTAGTGAAAATATACTGTTATTGAAGTCTAATAAACTTTATCCTTATATTAGTGGTGATCACTAATAGAATATGTATGGCATTGATAAGTTACTCTCCATTTAAGAAAACCCTTCCTCAATAAGTCTCCTTAAACTCAAAAATTTTATACAATAAAATCTATTATGTATTTGAATAATTCTGTGAAATCTCAAAATAGAAATCCAGGATACAGGTATGTTTGGAAATTTAAAATTTATCCTATTTTAGAAGAAAGAAAGTTTATTACCCTTGATATAAACATATAGGATGACCAAATTGCCATATATTTTATTTCATGTATTTAAGGAGTCTGGATATCTCACCATGAAAAACAGTACTTAAGTGAAATTTATGAATAGTTGCATGAAATAAGATAAACACAACAAATAGTCTTATTTTTTTAGGATACTTTCTGTGTTAAATTAGTTTAGATTTATGGCTAAATGAGTTGTAATATTATTTCCTTTTAGAATAATAATTAAGAGGTTAAACTATTTCAACTACAGGTTAATTATATCCAACTTTCATGGTCAGAAACTATCAGACTTTGTGCTCCAACCATCCTCATTTTTCATTAGCCTCGTTCAAGCTGTGGTCTTAGTATTACAGACATAGTATTATAGACTATAGAATGAATATAATAGTCATTTTGCATTTTTTGGCTCTGTAGCTATTGAAGGAGAGATTCAATAGGAGAATTGTTGAATAGAATGCTTTTTTATTATCTCCCATCCTGCCCTTAAATTCTAATCCTTTGTAAATGCTACTGTGTATGATATTGCATATATATATATACATATATATATATATGTCCTTAGCATACCTTCAATATCATCTATCTGTCATGGATTAATTGCTCTTTCTTTCTTTTTTTTTGGGGGGGGTCATACCAGGCAGCGCTTATGGGTTACTCCTGGCTCTATGCTCAAAAATCACCCCTGGCAAGCACAGGGGAACATATGGGATGCCGGGATTCGAACTGCTGTCCTTCTGCATGAAAGGCAAATGCCTTACCTCCATCCTATCTCTCCGGCTTCAGCTCTTCATTTCTGTATTCTTTGCACTCAGTACTTGACATATATTTCTTTGTGTGTGTATATATACATGAGTTTCTCTTTCCACCAATATGTTCATAGGCACTTGGATTGTTTCTAGATTCAAAGATAATATTAAAAGATTTTGTTTTACAAAGTAGTTGTTAACAGAATTTGGGGCTTTCAATGTTCCAACTCCAAATCCTCCATCAAAATAGGTGACCATCTGCCCAGGGTTTTCTCCCTTTCCCTATCCTGCCTCCTTGTAAACTCATTTATTCATTATTAATTTGAAAAGGCAATAGTTTTTTTTAAGTATCCACAACCATACTCAATAATGCCTGTAAAAAGGTGTTGAAAAGAGCACTTATATTCTTATCTTGAAAACCTGTAGGAGGTACAAAAGGATGAAATAAGATGTTAGTGAAAATGAGAGTGGAGAAAAAAGTGTGAACTTTTAAAGTCTGATGGAAAGTTGTTTTAATCAGTTTTACTGGACCTCAGGAAGTCAGAATATTTGGTGAAACATTATTTTGAAAATGTCCATGACAATTTTTATGTATGTGTATTAATCTATACTACTTGTATAATCCATTGCTCTTCATAGTGGGAGTGAGACTCTTTCAATTAATTGAAGACCTGACTAGAAAAATATCAATTTCTTCCACATTAGAGAGAATTTTTCCATCTGGTAGTCTTTAACTAGAACATTGTTTTTTTTTTTTTTTTTTTTTTTTTTTTTTTTTTTTTTTTTTTTTTTTTTTTTTTTTTTTTTTTTTTTTTTTTTTTTTTTTTTTTTGTCTATAGGAATTTTCTGACCTTTTACTAAAATTTGGACATTAGCATTACAGTTTTTGCTAACCATTCCCATACTGAATGAGCCAATATATTTTATTAAGACTTTTGTCCAGGGAGCTAGAGAGATACACAGTGGTAAGGTGTTTGCCTTGCATGCAGCCAACCCAGGATGGACCCATTTCGATTCCTAGCATCCCATATGGTCTCTTAGCCTGCTAGGAGTGATTTCTGAGTACAGAGCCAGGAGTAACCCTTGAGCATTGCTGAGTGTGATCCAAAATCCAATAAACAAATAAACAAACAAACAAATAAATAATCAAGTTTAAAAAAATCTTTTTTTTGGAGAGCCCAGTCTGTGACAGATTGGCTACTGAGATGATGATTTAACTTTGAGAATTGAGACTTCTAGAGAGTAATAGTAGTATTAGGAATGGAGAAATTGAAATGATTTTGAATGAAAATTTTTAATAAATGATTTAAAGACCATATTTGCTCATAAAACATTCCCAGGCCAGTCCCACCACCAATATAGAGTTCCCTTCACCAATTTTCCTGATTCCCACCCATTCCCAAGCATACCCCCTTTACAGGCAAGAAATCATGATTATTTTATTGCTTGTTTATAGATAAATGGTAATGAAATGTTTTTTTAAAATACAGTAAAAGAAAATTTGTGAAAATTAATGTATCTTGCAATGAGGTTTTAATTCATTGTCCGAAGATTTGCTGAGCAGTTTGTTGCTAGTTGATTTTCTATTATTTATTTTGTTTCTGAACATTAGGTGACTGAATTCACATTATTATCGAAATTGCTCTGTTCTAACTAGGATCAGAGTACTGAAGAAATTTGGAGTTCCAAGCTCCATGGATAATTTTGAGACTTTGAGGGCAATGTTTTCAATTGCTAGGGTTTCCAGAATTATGAATAGATGGAGGGGAAGGGAGAGTCCCCTACACTCATTTCAAAAAAGTTTTGTAGATATCAGTCCCAAATAACCACAAACCTGGAGTTTTGGTTGGCTTGGCATCTCTGCAGAGATTAGTGGTTAAGTGGTATAACTGGGTCTCTGGTGAAGTGGCAGTTGTGGGTAATGGGTGCAGCTGGACAGTAGCTTGGCTTTCCTCCTCCTGAAATCTCTGTTTCTAGCTGTGTAACCAGTAAGCCCATGTGGTTTTTTTTTTTTCTTCTGTTTTGTGTACATCTCTTTTGAGAATGGAGATGGTTGAATGCAGACATGGTGGCCCGAAAGATAAGGTTTCCATTTCGTTGATTCAGAAGCAATTGTGGAGATTGAAGTGAGATTATTTTAAAGATCTCTAGAATGGAAGATGGCTTATGTGGGTTAGGTTAGATACGGCATATAGAATCATATATAAGCCAATGGATTGGAAATCACAAAATAGAACAAACACTGAAAGGTAGTGGAAGATGAGCAGAAGACAACAATTAATTGGGCCTTTTTTCAGGAGACAGTGTTGGAGGTATAATCAAAAGATGAACCAGAATATAAATTATTAGTGAGTAATAGCATTTACTTTTGACACTGGTTTGCCTCCTTCCCTGGTTGTAACTTCTGAGAGTAAAATGTTTTACCTTCCCTTTTACACAAATCTAATATTTTATCATGGACATTCCAGATCTTTAGGCTTACTTCTTTGCTTTTAATTATAAGTGAAACATGATATAGGAGTTAAGATTCTTTTGCTTTAATCCTGCTTTGATGTTGACATAAATGTAGAAAGTTGTTTTGACATTTTAATCCTCAAAGATATTTACCAAGACCATAATCTTAAATTATGGAGCTTAAATCAATATTGCTATTTGAAAACACACAAAACAATAAAAGCACACAAGAAGCATTGTTTTCTAAAATATAATGCTATAGGAAAAGTTTAGTTCTCATGGAAATTTTATAGCATTATCAGGTTTCCAGCTCTTAACATCTCATAGAATTAGCCTACATGAGTAAAAAGAAATACAAGTAATCAGTTGTTAAAATTCTTCTATGTGTTTACCATAGTTTCATATTCAAAGTTTCATATTCAAAACATATTTATTATTCTAGGATTGAGTATCTCAAGCTATGGCCCAAATCGTATAATATTCTAATTGACATTAAAAGTAATTTCTGTTCTGAGTATCTCTGTCTCTATGACACATCCATGATATATTTTGATGTAATTGATTTTTTGACCAAGGGATAGTCTTGGGTCTGGATATGCTCATACTTAGAATGCATGTCTTGTATGTGTGTACCCCTGGATCATTTCATCAGCACTTCCCATTAGAGCAAATGATCCCTTCAACCACATCATCCAGAAATTCACAGCAGCTGCATCATGACTACATCAATCAATAAAAAGAGACAAATAATAACAATAAAACATAAACCTTTGAACATTGTTCTGACTTTGAAGTATGACATAATGGTAAATTTTGGAAGATAATATAGAAAAATATAATTTCTCTATTTCAAAAAGTTTTGTAGTCATGTTGATATGATTTAGTTGATAACAGTTTCTCAGCAATTGGGGAAATAGATGTCACAAAGATATCTAAAGGTATTAAAATACAAGTACAAACCATCATTTCCTTATAAATGGAGCTCAACTCTTTCCCAGGCTGTGCATTGTTGTTAGGTATTGGTTAGCATTCTAATTGTTTTCTTCCTTCCTAGTAAGCAAGAGTACTCTCCATGGCCATTCTTGTTCAGTGACCATATACAGTGTACAAATTCCATCTGGAAATAATCTTTTGCCTTGAACTAATGAAGTGCTGATATTGCCTTTTGTGTCATTTAATTGTCTCTCCTATTTGTTTTCAGGCTTCTTAATTGAGGACAATTTAACAGTTAAATATTCTCTCTGGGAACAGGCAATGGTACAGAGGTAATCTGATATGCACTTTTCTGATAAAATTCTTCTGTGAAGTAAAATCTAGAAATTCAGTTATTACCGGGAGAGAGATTTTTAAATAATTTACTTTAAAAAAATAAACCCAGATTTCTAAATTTCTTATAAAGGTGATTCATTTTGGAATTCAGCCTCGATTTTGCATTTTAAGGTTTTTTTTTGCATTTATATGTCAAAGTTATTTCATATTGTATCAGCTGACAATTTAGTTCTGTTGTATTCTGTGTTGAACAACGAGGTCTACACTCACTGTTTGCTTTGAAATTGTGTGATTGTTTTTCAAACTCTACATAATCAAGAACATAGTAAAGCATTAATAAAACTTTCACGACAACTTTGCTCAATTTATAAATCAAGCTAATGACTGCTTTGCTTCTCAGTAATTTTCCATTTGTAACATTTTATACCTGGATACACAAATGTAATACAATTGAACAAGAATACAATTATCTATCTGGTGGAAATAATGTACTTATCTCATTGAAACAATTGACTTGTTTTAAAAATATACAGAAGCTCTAGTTCTATTCAGTCTGTAGTTGCCGGTAATTTGTAAAGACTTTTCAGAAAGAGAGGGTTGGAGTGGGGTGGCACTAGAGGTAAGACATTTGCCTTGCCAGCTCCAACCTAGGACGGGATGGACCTTGCTTCAATCCTCCAGTGTCCTATATGGTCCCCCCAAGTCAGGAGCGATTTCTGAGTGTATGGTAAGGAGAAACCCCTGAACATCACCAGGTTTGCCCCCCCCCCAAAAAAAACACAAAACAAACAAACAAATAAAAAAGACCAGAAAGAATGATAACCCTCTGATGTAATGGATTAGGGATTGAATCTGATGGCTTTGAATGATGAAGTCCTCTCTTGTACAAACCTTTCTTTGGAACCACTTTTGGATTGAGGGTTTTTTGCAATCCTCTGAGTTTTGACTGAATCCCTGGAAAACTACACTAAAGATATATCTCCCAGTAAATGCTTCATGCTGTCTTGTGGGTTTTATGTCAGTGAAACATTTTAGCACTTTTTGGCCTGGTTCAGATTTTTTGTTTTTGGCATTTTCTTTGTATGGCCCATCCAACCTGTAGTATCACATTAAATTTTGTATGAACCTTAAACTATATTGTATTTTTAGACTAATTTGGAAATTTATTGGGTCTGGTTGATAGACTAACATCATTGGACACATTGAGGATTATGTGTTCTTTTAGGATATTGCTTCCAAAAGACTACCTTTTCTTTATGCCAGCACTTTGTTTTTCTTGTATCTGATCTTTGGACATGGGTTAGTAACCTGAGGATGTCCTAATAATTTCTCATTATAATCCTCTTTGTTATGGTTTATGTCAATCAACAGCTTTTTCTTCTTAAAGAGAAAAGCTCAGGTGTCAGCTGACTGTAGTCTTATGATGGTAGTAATGTGGATTTTTATTTTTCACTTTGAAGTTGTTGCCAAAATCAATTAATTTTAGTTAAAACAGAAGGTTGGTGGCTGAAAATCCTTAGAGAGGATTTGTTACTGTCCCTTTGCTCTACATTTAAGGGAATCCGGGCCCGGTTCATTTGTTGTCACAAGAAACTATGAGTGTCATAGCCTAGACCTCATGATCACCTTTTGGGGTAGCTTAAAGATCCCCCACCCCCATTTTCTGTCTCAGATTTTAATATCTTTGGGCAATTTTTCTCAGTACTTCTAAAATTAATTTCCTATAGTTCATTTTAATTTGGAAAAACAGGATTCCCTTCAAATTGTTTTACATTTAGCTGGAATTCCAGTTTATTACCTTTAATTCATCTCCTCAGGTTTCCAGCCACAAATAAATATATGTTTAGAAAAAGAAAGGGGTTTTTATATCATAAAGGAGACCTCAGACTAAACCACACTCTATATTTGCAACGAGTCTCAATTTAATTGGAAAGGCGGAAAGGAAATTTCTTCTAGCCTTCTAGGTTCTTCTGGAAATGGTGGAGTAAATGAAAACATTAGCAGGGGAAGGACTGAGCCCAGATTTAGTATATAGGAGCCACAGATCCAGTCCCCTGTTCCCTGAGCATGACTGGACAGTGACATCTCACACCACTAGTTGACACCTCAAAATCAAAGAAAAAGAAAAAGAAAAACCAAATTCTCACACTGAGTGAATTTATTGAAAGGAAAGGAGAAAGAAGCCCTATAAGGGAATGAATGGTATAGACAGCTAGGAGGCAGAGTACAGTGAATGAACACAGGAGGCTGACTTTCTTCCTTCTGCAATGAAAGGGAGGGACACTTAATTTAAAAAGTGTTGTAGGTGGTAGATGGTAACTTTGGAGGTATCTAGTTCCTTTCCCAGGTTTCCTCTCCTTTCCATATGTAATGGTCAACTGAGCAGATTCATGGTGGCCCTTAGGTGGATTAGGGGAGTTGATCCTATTCTCTTAGTTAAGATTGGACTCGGAGCTCTGCAGAAGCTGGGAACCTTGGGGGCCTGTAGTCAGCTGTTCTGTACTTTGTATTTTGTTGGAGAAGAGACTGGAGTTCTTTTAAGTCTCTCTGGACAGGTGCCATCCTGTTTAGCAGGGCAAAGCTTCCTGCTGTGGGGGCTGGTGTCTGTCCCTGTCAATTAGATGTAAATTCTGTAGTCAGTGGGACAAAACAGGATTCTAGTTCTAGAATTAATGTTCAACATCAGAGGAGAGACACTCTGTGCCACAAAGATAGATGATCAGTAACTAGACATTTGCCATACTGTTAAGCGAGTTTTTTCTCATAGCCAGATTATTTCTTGAATTAACCCTCTAATATTTGGGTACGTAAGAAAATGTTATAATCCACAAATCATTTTGGCAGTGTTAGGAAGGATTGGTTATTCTGGACATTAGGGGAGGCCAGTTTGACTAGAATTGGGAGGATTTTTGTTGTGGTGGTGAGAGATTGGGAGCCACACTTGATGGTGCTCAGGGTTTACTTTTGGCTCTGTGCTCCTGGCAGTGATCGGGAGCGATGGGATGCTGGGGTGGGGGTTAAATCTGGGTCAACTGCATGCAAGGCAACATGCAAGGTCCATGCATGCAAGATATAGTGTTTATACCTGCTAGAATTGGAAGGCTGCTTCTTCAGAACTTGAACCCTTCTTCAGGAATAGTGCAAGTTGGAGCTACCATACTCAGTCAGCCCTGCAGGACCTTTAAGGGGGAGTATTAGACTAACCAGCGCTTTACAAAGAACTTCCAGAAGCCAGGTGTCCTGGATATGGGCCTTCTAGTACATTCTGAGTAGCTGACACAGCAAAGAGGCAGATGTTTAAAGTAGCTCTTTTTCTGTGATTGTCATCATTTTTTTTCTTTTTGTTCTTGTTGCTTTGCCATTTCTTCTTTTTTTTGCCATTGTTTTTTTCTTCTTATCTTCTTCAAAGTCATTTGTCTCCCCAGTAAAGATTATTTACCCATTGTTCTTTGGTATAAAGTGGAAAAGCAGAGATCATGGAGTTAGTATAGACAACTGATTTATAATTCATAAAATAAATTAATAAATTAAGGGCTGGTAATAAGAGTTGGCACTTTAAATTTGTGCTTCAAATACTTCACAGTAATTGAAGAAACAAAGAATTACTCCATTCTTTCATCTGACGATTTATATTTTGATGTTTTATTAGAGAACACATTTATGTTTCTATTTGTCATATACATTTAAGCTCTGCCAGCACCACCTTTATATTTTAGAAAATATAGAAAGATTCAAATGATATTGTTTTGGGGGCCAGAGTGATAGTACAACTAGTAAGGTGATTACTGGTGTGCACCCAATCTAGGTTTGATTCCCATCACTCCATATGGGACCTGAGCACTGCCAGAAGTGATCCCTGAGTATAGAGCCAGGAGTAAGTCCTGAGCCCCACAATGTGTTTTTGAAAAGAATATATATATTATATGCACATATAGTCTTAATATATATACTTTTATTTTGATTTACTCCTTAAAAACTAAGTAAAGATCTTGGTCTCTGAACTCTTGGAATTGAGTGGATTTTGAATTATAAATAGGTTGGTATCTGTTATGTTTTAACTACTAAACTTTTCCTCAGATATTCTAGGTGGATTCTCTCTCTTTCTCTTTTTTTAAGCTGAACAAGAAACTATTCCATCTGCCAACAGCTCCCAAACTACTGGTCAGGGTCATCTTTAGCAGATGAACCCCACCCAAGGTCATGAAGAGGATTATATAGGAAAGGGATATAGGGAGGTTCTAATTTTTTGATGATCTTTAAATTGATTGGCTCTTGTCTAGGGATACCTTTCTACTGTTCACTTGTGTTTTTCCATGATAGGCTATTGGTATGGCCACGTAGTTTGGGGCAATGTTATTGAAAATAGTCTTGGGGAAATTGAGCATTTGACTTAAACCTTGTGGTCCTTACAAAATGGCTTTCCTCCTTGTCTGGAACCTAAAAGTAGCCTGCCGTGCGGTCTTTAAAAATGGTAACCCTCCTTGTTTGTGATCTAGGACCTCACATTCCCTCCTCTTCTTATGGAACTGAGTCAAATTTTTGACTCTTCTTGAGGTTCCTTGTCCTTGTCCCTACTTATGGACACATACTGAGACCTTAGCACAAGCACTTTTTTTGTAGTTTTTTTTTTTTAATAAATTTTTATTGTGACCAAAGTGTATTACAAATCTTTCACAGAATTATTTATGGTACATAGTGACAAGGAATGAGGGGCATTTCCACCACCAGTGTTGTCCTCCCTCCACCCCTGTTTCCAGAATGAATCTCATTTCTCCCTCCTTTACCTCCCAGAATACTAGTGTAACTGGTCTCCACTTTACAGCTTGTTGTAGATTGGGTATCTATTCTGTTGTCATTGGAGATAAAAAGGATAATAAAAAAGGGTAAAAAAATTGGTAACAACTACTGAAAAAAGAAAGAAAGAGGGAAGAAAAAATTTAAAAAAATATGCATAAGCATTTTAACGACACCTCTGCATGCCTGAATAAAGTAGGCGAGGACATTAATTACGCATGGACCTACTAAAAATCATAAAAAAATATGAACAATGGCCCAAATAGGGCGGTTATCAGGGAAGTTTTTCAGGGCGATTAAGTGATCCACTGTTCATATCAGGAGGCAGATTCTTTCCTGCTCCTGAAAACTAACCTTCACCTTCTCATGGATGATCCCTTTCTTATTAGCACAGAAACAACATTGCTATCCCAGAGGCATATACAAACTTCCTTCTTTCAGGAAGAGTTGGTCCAGTCCCATCCTGTTCTAGAGAGCAACTTCATCTAGGGAGACAACTTGTTCTTCTAATATCCTGATAGAAAAATCCTATCTTCTCACATGGGAGAGTTGTTTAAGTTTCATGTTTCCCTTGACAAAGGAGGCCACTCTCACACCAGTTGCTGCAAGAATTGGAATAAGAAGGAGAATGACCCTCTTCCAGTGGGGATGATAATAATGCTCAACTTGTTCCCACCCTCCTTCTCCCACCAGGTATGACACCTGGGGTAGGAGAATGACTATGATACAAAACTTATCTGGATTTGCAAAAGCAGTGGCAGAAACACAAGGTGATGGTCAGTCCCTCGGTGCACATGTCAAGCTGTCTTATTTATTTGTCTTTACATGATTGTTTTTTAGCCTTTTTAATACCTGGCCCATGTGCCAGCAGTCTACCTCTGAGGTAGAACAAGAATTTTCAACTTTTAAAACACTTGCAGATCGGAAGCTGGAATTGGGATGTTTGAATGACACTTTTATATATTCTCAGTCCTTATGATATCGCAGAGAATATATATTCATTCCTCTAAAGGATATTTACATTAATTAAGGCTTCTCAGCCCTGTGGAGCATACTGCTTCTGTGTGGCGACACGTACTGAATTTAGAGTCAAATGAAAAGTAATTTAAAATTTAAATATTCTGGATACTCGGGTTCTCTCTACTACTGCTGTATTTTCAGTGTTTTCTCAGTAAATTAATATTTGGAAACTGTTCTAGAAATATCTTTCCCCAGGTGTTTCTGACTTGTGTTTTTATAAATAATTTTGAATCTTTTTTATTATGTGTGAAATTATTTGATGACTTTAGGGTATTTATTTTCTGCTGCCAAAAATATATGTTGTCATAATTGGCAATGTTGGTTTTAGCATCAAAATTATTCTGTAATTCACAGTTTCTCAGATTATAAGCCAAATATTGAGGACATAGAATTCTAATTATTGAAAGATATCCAAAAGGCTGAAATTGGTGGTGATTTTGGAGATTTAGGACAATAATATCTCACACTATAACTCCCAGAGAAAATGTCAATAATTTTAGTGTCTGTCTATATAATGTCGGTATTTTAATTTCATAAAGTTCAGAAAAGTGAAGGCAATGTTTTGGGGGAACCTGAAAGTTTTTCTTCAATTTGTATAATAATTAACATGAAAAATATTAGAATAACAGATTATGTTGAATGCCTAGAGAAATATGTTTGACAACTTTTAAATTTCTTTCCTCCCACACACCACTTCCTAGTTTGTTTCTGGCACACCAGATGTGCCTCAGCATAGACGCTGGTTTGGGTAGAGCTATGTGAGCACTCCTGATTCGGGGGTAACTGGCTCGCTTTTTTGGTAACAATGAATTGTGACTTAGGTTGAATAAACACTCTTATTTTGCTGACATTATATAGTTTAGTTTTTCCTCTTCCACTTCTTTGAATCTTTTAAAAATGATATTAAAGTTTGTGTGTAATTGGTGAAGGTAAGAGCTGCTTGCAATCTCATTTTTCATAGACACCATTGAGCTACTATTAGCACAACAGGAATGCAGAAGGATGGTTAGTGGAAAACAGGGAATAAATATTGCCACAAGAAAAATTGTTTATTAAAATAATATTTCTCTTATTAAATGGAGAAGTAATACAGGTGTTCAAATATTTGCACTCAAATTTTCCATCCAGTTCAATCTCTTGGCATCAAATATGACCCTTGAGTTTTATCAAGAGTTTTCATCATATAGTGTATATACATATACAATATATTGCTTTTTGGGTGGCTGTATCACATCTAGCAATGCTCAGGACTCAGTCCTGATTCTGTGCTCAGTTATTGTAATACTTGGGAGACCATAGGCAATGTTGAGGATTGGATTTATGCTGGCCTCATATAGGGCAAGCACTCTATTCTTTAATGAGTGATGCTCAAGAGCAGTTGTTCAGTGATTGCAATTTCTTTTTTTGTTTTGTTTTGTTTTGTTTTTGGGCCCCACTCCTGGCTATGCGCTCAGAAGTCGCTCCTGGCTTGGGGGACCATATGGGAAACCGGGGATGGAACAACGGTCTGTCCTAGGCTAGCACAGGCAAGGCAGGTACCTTACATCCAGCGCCACCGCCGGGCCCCTGATTGCAGTTTCTTAAATTACTCTTCTGTTGGTAGATATTTAGATTAGCATGTCTTGATGTTTAAAATAATAGAAGCATACACATCTCTTTGGTTATTTTTCATTCTTTCTTTTCTTTTTATTTAAAATTTTTTGAATTATTCATTTAGTTTAAACTTTATGACCTAACATTAGGTTAAAGGTTTTAAATATTCTTATGAATGTGGTTTTAAGAAAATGGCTTTTGAAGTGGTTTTATAAAAATGCTTTGATAAATTGCTCTCTAATGTAAATTTCAACAATAATTAATGGATCTGTTTGCTTTTTCTGGACACTGGTGCATATTGTTTCTTGAACTCTTGGGGTTTTTGTTTGTTTTATTTTGTTTTGTTTTGGGGGGACACATCTGGTCACACTCAGGGGTTACTCCTGGCTATTTGCTCAGAAATTGCTCCTGGCATGTGGGACCATATGGGACATCAGGGGATTGAACCACAGTCTGTCCTAGGCTAGCGCTGGCAAGGCAGAGGCCTTACTGCTCAGCGCGACTGCTCCTGCCCCTGAACTCTTATTTTTATTGTTAAAACAGACAATAGTAATTTGGTGACATTTTAATTTGTACTAATTTGGTAAATGAAATGTTTGAATGATTATTTTTATGTATGCTTAGTAAGCTGACTTCTCCATGTGTATATCTGTCCAGTAGTGATTTGTTTTTCCTCTGAGTTTTCGATCAGATTATTAAATGTTCTTTTCACAATATAGAAATAAATATTTAATCTCTAGTTGTTGATCAAGATCTCTGTAATATGTTGATTTACTTTAAGCAATTAACCATTACTTAAATTTCTTTTCTTTCCTTTTCTATTTTTTTTGTGGCCACACCCAGCAGTGCTTGGGTTATTCCTGGCTCTGTGTTCAGAAATCTTTCAAGGCTGGCTCAGGGAACCCTATGGGTTGCCGGGGATCAGACCCAGGTCACTCCTAGGTTAGCTGTTTGCAAGGCAAACACCCTACCACTGTACTATCTCTCTGGTCCTATCTTAACTTTTCTTAATACTACTGTAAAAATTTATGTGTTTTTGTTTCTTTCATTGACTCAGGATTTTGAAAGCATTTTTAAAATTCATTTATTTTAGTCACTGATTTACAATTTTATAATACTATTAACTACAGGGTTTAATCTACACATGTTCCATATGATATCCCCATTAGAGTGTACTTTATCCCCTTTGTCTGGGCTCTTCCCTTACCCCCACTACCTCAATACCCTCATCCAAGTCTCACTACCATGTACACTCTATTCTGCAAAGCATTTCTTAAGTTTTGTTCCTCTGGACAAGTATATTCAATCTATGCCAATTACATAAATGTTTACAAAGATATATATAGGTCTTTATAGACATTTATGAAATTTTATATAATTATATAAAATAACTATATTTTCTATAATATAGACTAACATAAATGTAATATATAAATAATATATAATTTAAATGCTATTACATGTAATATAACAATAATATCATGTAATAGTTATATAAATTAACATATTATCACATGACAGCATATTATTAATATATTAATCTATACAATTTTATTATACCATATTATTAAATTTATTATGTTAATATACTTATTATAATATATCAGAATAATTTAATATATAATAATGCAAATAATTTGATAATATATGATGGTTAAATATCATGTAATGCGTGATTAATATATTATGCAATGTTATATATTTTAAATAATTATTATATTTATATATACACCTATAGAGAGGAGAAACCAGTACTAAATATTTGGTATGTTTTGATTAATTTTCACTAGAATTGCATTTATTAAACTTCAGTTATTTAAAGGCTTTTCCCCATTTATTTAAAATTGTTATATAATTTCATTTGTTATTATTTCATTATAAAAATCTGGCATTTTTATGGAGCCTTTATTCTTCATGGATCTCTTTTTCTTAGACATAAAATGAGATTGAAATTGCTGCTTTATCATATGTTTTAAAAACAAGTAAGTTCTACTCTTCTTTTCAAATGTCAAGTTTCTACTATTTAGAATAGTTCTTAGGTAAGTAAATATATACTTAAAACCTTTACTTTAGGTTTATACCTAGAGGAAAACTTGAAACACATATTCTTTTATTTTCTTTTATAGAAGAACTTAAGTGTTAATTTATATTAATTTGATTTTTCTGCTTAGCATATGCAAAAACCACAAACTTGGAAGTGTCATGATGTTAATTAATAATAAAGCCTTGAAATCATTAATAGGCCAATGAGAAATTCTTCTGCCAAGAAACCCATGTTCTTTTAAAATTTCTACTTATTGAAAATTTTTATTAAAGCACTCTGATTTACAGAGTTATTCATAGTTGAGTTTTAGGCAATGGTTTCAGTGCCAGTCACAATTTTTGCACCAACTCTTCACCAATGATCCCATATCTTCTCCTCTAGTCTACTCTGAGTCAGGCATGTTGACAGGCACTGTTTTAAGTTTTGTTAAAGTTTGGGTCTTATGATTTCAATGTTATTGACTCTCTATTTCTTTCTTTCTTTTTTTGTTCTTTTGGGTCATACCTGGCAGGCTCAAGGAACCATATGGGATGCTGGAATTTGAACCACCATCCTTCTGCATGCAAAGCGAACACCCTACCTCCATGCTATTTCTCTGGTCCTGACTCTGTATTCTTGATATTTAGGTCTATCATTCCCTAACACTATTGATGCACTTATGTTCCTTGGCCTCTGCTCCTGTTTTTCTATCATCATCTTTCTCCTCCTCTGCACTCATTTCTTCTTTCCTTCTCCTTGTATTTTGGGGCCACGGGTTATATAGGTATCCTCCACTTTCAACCATTGTGCTCCTTCTTCCAGTTTTTCTAAATACCACATTTAAGTGATATGATCCTGTGTTTATCTTTCTTCTGGCTTACTTTATTTAATATATCTATCCATTTGCAGAAAATTGCATAATTTTTATTGTTTCTTACACCTATGTAATATTCCATTGTGCTTTTACACACACACACACACACACACACACACACACACACAAATCTTCATGATACACGTATCTATTTTTGAACTCCAGATATTGATTCCTAATCTTATCTTTTGTCCTTGGTACTACAATGAATAATGTAGTGCCTATGTCCTTTTGAGGAATATTTTTCTGACCTTGGCTAGATACCCAAAAGTATAATTGCTAATCATATGGCAGCTCAATTATGGGCTTATGAGAGAACTTTCTATACAGTTTTCCTTATATATTGGACAGAAGATTTTCCCACCAGCAATGAATGAGAGTTCCCTTTTCACCACATTCCTGCCAATACAATTTTTTTTTTTTTTGGTTTTTGGGTCACACCCGGCAGTGCTCAGGAGTTACTCCTGGCTCCATGCTCAGAAATTGCTCCTGGCAGGCACAGGGGACCATATGGGGCACTGGGATTCGAACTGATGACCTTTTGCATGAAAGGCAAATGCCTTACCTCCATGCTATCTCCCGGGCCCCTTCAATACAATTTTTTACACTATTTTTATATGTGCCATTCTCATTGTTATGAGATGCTATCTCATTTTCATCTTGATTTGGATTCCTTAATGATAAGATCTGAGCATTTGTTCATATGCATGTTGCCAATCCATTGATCTTCCTTGGGCTAGTATTTGTTCATTTCCTTCCCCAATTTTTGAATGGATCTTTTTATTTTTTTAATCTTTATGAGTACTTTATATATTTAGGAAAGCAACCTTTTATTTCATATGCTGAGTGCAAATATTTTCTCCCACTCAACTGTCTTTTACTCTTTAGCTAGAAAACTATGTTCTTATAAAAACCACATTGAATTGAGTAATACCTGTTTATAGGCACAAAAATCTTAGCTGAACAATTTTTGGTGTTCATATTAATGTTTCAATTATTGTAGTATTTAACTGGAAATGAAGAAATAAGTCGTGTTAAGGAGTTTTGTGAAATAAACACACATCAAGTAGTAATGCATTTTGCAACTCTACCTATACAATAAAGAATAAAAATTTGTATTACTTCAGCCTCTTATCTGTTTTTTATTAAATTTTATTTTTTTTATTTTTGGGCCACACCCGGTGACGCTCAGGGGTTACTCCTGGCTATTCGCTCAGAAGTCGCTCCTGACAGGCACGGGGGACCATATGGGGAACCGGGGGATCGAACCGTGGTCCGTCCTAGGTTAGCGCAGGCACCTTATCTCCAGCGCCACTGCCTGGCCCCCACTTATTAAATTTTTTTTACTTGAAAATTAGGTCAGGAATAACTAAGACCGCCAAGAATCAAACAAATCCCACTGCAAGACTGGTTCTGGACACTCTCTTTAGTATAATTCTTTTTATATGCAGAAACACTTTCTTGTCCTAGATTTCATTATATTAAAAAGAAAAAAAGTAAAAGGAAGAAAGGTAGGGATTCAGGGGTGTAAATAGTACCAGAGAGACTCCTTGTATTTCAGCCTTTCAGTTATTCTGCTTTTCTTGTGGCTGCAAAAGATGAAAGAATAATGAGGAGCTTGTTTCCTATATGAAAATAAAAGATAATATGGATATACACAGGTCATTTCCTTGAATAAATAAATGGTAGATACTTGGTTATAAATTTAATTAATTTTCCTTTTATTTAATTTTGACCTGCTTCATTTAACCAAATATCTTGAGACATCGAATAAATATTTAACAACTAAGCAATGAGGAATTTATTATGTAAAATATTCATTATCAGGAAAATATAAATTAGTAGGAAATTCTAAGTATGCAACAGAATACAGATAAATTAGGGCAAACCCAACTTTTACACAGTCTTGTTTCTTAATCTGGTCACATAGCTACACTTAATAAAGTGAGTTGTTTTATAAGAGATGAATGGTTATTGGAGAAGAGTAGACATCATAAAAGTGTGTGGAAAAGCTTTTCCATTATCTATTTGATACAGCTTCAAATATTCCTTATTAGTTGCTTTGATGGCAACTTTTCATACTTCCTTTCTCAACATCTAATTCCTTCTACTTTCTTACATTTTCTTATACAAAGGAAAAAAATAGCCTAATCAATCTGAAATAATTTTAAGTTTGTGAGATGGATTTAATAAAGATTATCCAAGTGTTTGAGAGAATTCTTTTTAAATTATAGCAAAACTATCATTACAGCATAGAGTATAGGGGAAAACTGGTTTTTTAAAATGATGTAATTAGAGGCTAGAGACAATGTACAGGGGTTAAGAAAAGCACTTGCCTTCTACTTTGTCCACCAAGTTTTGTGGAGTCTCATCACGTATGTCTCCCTCAAGCACATCCAAGAGTTATCCTGGAACACAGAGCAAGAATAAGCTCTGAGAACTACTATATGTAGGCCCCAAGCCAACATACATAAAAATAAAAACAAGGGGCTGAGTGATAGCACAGCAGTAGGGCCTTTGCCTTTCACGCAGCTGATCCAGGACAGACTTCAGTTCGATCCCCGGCATCCCATATTGTCCCCCAAGCCAGGGGCGATTTCTGAGCACAGTCAGGAGTAACCCCTGAGCATCAGTGGATGTGGCCCCAAAACAAAACAAAACAAAACAAAAACAACAAAAATAAAAACAAAAACAAGTTGTAGGTAATTTTCAGTAAGGGAAGAAAATTGAAAAATAAAATTAAACTCAGATGAAAGAATTAAAATAAAACTGAAATACAACATAGAAACATACACACACAGATTCTGAATAAGAGTCTTAAGTGAGTCAGAAAAGGACTGCTGTCTTCTGGGTTCTTTTTATTCTTGCAGTTTTTGTTGCATGTAATTTAATTGCCCTTTAATTCATGTGGAACTCATAAGAGTTATTAGCATACCTTATTTAGCAGCTTTTACTTCCCTGTAATTCCATTGTCTTTATTTCATTTTTTGAAGATCTTTTAATTCCTTTGATTTGTTGTCACCCATATTCCTTTGAGCATATAGAATTTTTAATAAAAAGTGTATCTTATATGATTTTATGACTTCTTACTTTGTAATTCAACAAAACTTTAATAATCATTTATGAAAAGACACTATGGTAAGAGCATTTTCGTATCACACAATATTTCTCAGAATAACACTGGATAGCAAATATTCATGATTTTAATTTTTTTTCATGATTTTAATTTTATACATGAATACCAGTTTTAGTGAAGTCACCAAAGAATCTCTTCAAATTCATGTTGCTTAGAAGTTCTAAACTTGCTTGTTTTGGGGCTTTTGGGGGAGCCACACTCAGTGGTTTTTAGGGTTTATTCCTGGCTCTTTGCTCAGAGATACTTCTGGTGGGGCTGAGTAGATCATATGGGATATAGAGGGTCCCCACAAGTGTTAAATTTAGCCTCAAACCCAAGTCTTTGATTTTGAGAGAGTTCTCTATATAATCCATATCCTGCTAAGCACTTCTGACTTTGACTTAAGATACACCTTGCTGTTAGTAAGTTCTCTTTGTGTGAAATATGTTCTATCAAGGAAACAAACTTAAGAATATTATTAGCTGAATCAGATTGTGGATTTGAAGCATAAAGATACAGATCTTATTGTTATCAATCTAATAACACTTAGAAGACTTCCCAAAATATCCTCTGGTATTGGGTCTTAAAACTTAAGACTGATTGGGTCTTAAAAAGTAGGAGGAATATTTCTGTAAGAATGAAAAGAATTTAGAGGCCAGAGCGATAGTGCAGCAGTAAGGTGTTTGCCTTGCACAAGGCTGACCCAGGAAAGACCTGGGTTCAGTCCTCCAGCATCTCATATGGTCTCTGAAGCCAGAAGCAATTTCTGAACCCATAGCCAGGAGTAACCCCTGAGCATCACCAGGTATGGCCCCCAAACAAACAAAAATATAAAGGTTAAAAAGAATGTAATTTCTTTTGGCTAGCATTTATACAACTTTTTAAACTAAAAGAAACTAGACATTCAAATGCACTGATAACTTTCTGAGGGGCTCGGGAGATAGCATGGAGGTAAGGCATTTGCCTTTCATGCAAAAGGTCATCAGTTCGAATCCCGGTGCCCCATATGGTCCCCCGTGCCTGCCAGGAGCAATTTCTGAGCATGGAGCCAGGAGTAACCCCTGAGCACTGCCGGGTATGACCCAAAAACCAAAAAAAAAAAAAAAACTTTCTGATACCATGAAAAGTACTGTTGGAATTCTTTCAAAGTTAATTGTATTACCATACATCTATTGAGATCCATATATTATGCTAGTCTGTGGTACAAATTTAAGGAAGATACACTAGGAAGAAAATTTTACTCTCAAAGAATTTCTAATGTAATGGAGAAACTTTAACTTTATAATGAGATTTCAATATTCAAAGAATTAAGTAATAAGTTTAAAAATCAGTAACTTACTAAAATTATCGTTTTGGGCATTTGTCACTTATCTAATAAAAGCTACCATCAAGAAAGTTGGTTATTTTACAAAAGAAAAGATAATCAGCTTGTACCATAATTTTAAATATAATTTTTAATATAATTTTAAATGTATTTTTCAAATATAAGCCACATTTTACCTTTAGGATAAATAATGTTGAAGAGTTCATTATAAGGTAATTGAGTCATTTACCAGACCTATTTTAAACCATCATTTCCTTTTCTTTCTTTGCACTCTGTGACACATAGAATTCCAGAATCAAGGAAGTATTGTTTTTGTTTGTAGGTCATTATATTCTGTTGAACCAAAATTAAGTCAACATAAGTAGTATTTTTTCACTCAAAATAGGAAATAAAATTAAAATTTATTTCTCTCCCTTTCTAAATTGAGGTGTGAAGTGGTTCCTTATGCTATTCATTGGCAACTTAAATATTTCATCATAATGAAATAATCTCTTATTTATAGCTGAGTTTATTATTTTAACACTTAATCCTCCATGACAGTCTGGAGGAGAGGAAACTTGGCAACCATTCATTATTATCTGTTTTTACCATCAGAGGCATTTATTTATACTGAAAGCGTGGCAATGACGTCAAAGATAGAGATGAAATAATCCCTGACATTTTATATAGGGCAGCCTCCCTTTGGAATCCTGATGATAAATATGACCACAGTTACTTAAATTGCACACAGAATCCCCTGGAAATGCAAAAGCTTGTAATTATAGCTGTGCAAGAGGGTTATCTTCTATTAAAAGGAGAAAATGGTAGTCTTGGACTCAAGGGTTAGAATCTTATTGGTGGCAATATGAGCACCGGCTTTTCTACTACATTTTAAATCAGTTTACAAAGTTCTTATTGTATGGTTATGGTTATGGTTATGGTTATGGTTATGGTTATGGTTCAGCAGCACCTTTGAGCTTTTGTAATAAGAGAAGCCCACTAACTTACAATCCCCTAATGTTACAAATTAAAGCACTAGAAAGTAAATTATATAGGCCTAATTCTATATGGATTTACATATAAATATGGCACTGCTCGATCTTTCTGTTGTTTGTTTTGAATTTGACCATGTGTTTATATGTTGAAGAAAGTGTAAATAGAAGAACATTTGCAATGACTTGCCATTTGTCATAATCTTTTTGTTTGTTTGTTTTTGGGCCACACTCAATGAAGCTCAGGAATTACTCCTGGTTCTGAAATCACTCCTGGCTTGGGGAACCATATGGGATGAAGGGGGATTTTCCTAGGCTAGTGCGAGCAAGGCAGATAGATGCCTTACCCCTTGTGCCACAGCTCTGGCCCCCATTTGTCCTAATTTTGGAAGATATGGAGATTGTCAATATCCTCATGATTTCTTTTCAATACAGTACTCTTGTAACTGTATCACATAGCACTTGGTCTTTGGCCGTGTTCACTGTTATCTGCTAAACTGAAGAAAAGCAAGTAAAACAAACATCCCAGTAGTCTTGGGGAACAAGCAATAAAGGATATTCTTAATCTGTTTCTATAAAGAATTTGACTAATGCAGTTCTACCTTGATTGACCTGGCATTGAGTCCAGATACAGTGCTCAGGTCTCTAATAATTTGAAGTGTGCAGTGAAGGCCTTGTTTCTTTTATGATAGGCATTTCAGTCAAGGTTGGAGTGATTCAAATAAATATGTAAAATAATGTATGCATAGCTTTGTAATTGTGAAGTATCAGTGCTGTGATTATTTTTCAGTTGAGAGTATTGTGTGACTAGATAATGAGAAATGGGTAAGACAAGTAAGAAAGAGGCGCCTTAGTTGAGAAAGATTATGAAGAAGGAACTTGGAAAGACATGAGGAATTAGGGAGATTCAGGGAAAACTGGCATCTGTGAAACAAAAGGCATCACCGTAGAGTCAGCAAAGAGCCAAGAAGTCCCAGATGAAAGAGTTTGGCCAGTGGTTTATCTTGGGAAAGAATGGTTTGGTTAATAATAGATCAAACAATTCACTGGGATCAGTGATTTCCTTGACTGTTTTTCTTGGGCAGAGGACCATAAAAACTAGAGTGCCCATATACTGTGGGTACTCTGAGGTCCCCCCATATTTCTATATAGTTCTCAAATTTGACCTCATAAAACTTCAAATTTGACTTTATACGGGATAAAGTATGATAGCACCATGGAGATCTAAACAAAAAGAGAAAATGTAAAGTATTTCTTATTTTTGTAAGGTTCAGTATAAAAGTGTTCTAATATGTTTTTAATTTGGAACTTATGGTTACTTCATTATGCATTATTGTAGTTAAAATGAATATTAAATTTGATTACTAATGCTGTTATTCATCAGAGAGCATAATCTTTCAGATAATAGCTCAAATTTGGAGTTAAAAGATACAGGTGTGGAGCTGGATCATTAGCACAGGTAGAAGAGTGCTTAACTTGCACAAGGCTGCCCTGGGTTCAATTCCTGGCATCCCATATGGCACCTTGAGCCTGCTAGGAGTAATTTTAGTGCAGAGCCAGGAATGACCCCTGAATATTGCTGGAGATGGTCCCCAAACCATAAAAAATACACAGATATATCTTGGTTGCAGCATTCTCTGTTTTTTTTTTTTTTTGAAAAATAGTAATCTTATTTAGCCCCTTTAGACCTGTTTTCTCATCTGATTAATGGAATAATTGCAGTACTAGCTTACTATTAGATGTTACGGTCACAATTCTTACTAAGATATTCTCTTTGATTATTTCATCAGACAGGGGAGTTCTCTTTTCCGTGTCCCTGCCTCAGATCACTGGTACAGTGAGAACAGGTTCTGAACATTAGGTATCCCATTGTGCTCTACAATTTGCAGACCTCCTTGTACAGCTGAGGACCAAATGGCAGTTTTAGACAAACGTCTTCCTAATTGAAGGTAGTGGTTCATTTATTAATGTAAATGCTCTGTGCCTTGGATGTGTGAGCCCTAAAAATGCACTTCCAGTGATATAAATAGATCTCTCAGAGTTCTGAGATGCTGCTTAATCAGAACCAGCTGCAAGCTGTCTAGAAAATGCAAGTTATATGAGCCAGATGGCTTTTGCCCTTTTTGCTTTAGACAGCATGTAATTTGGATAACTACAGCTACAGTAATACATTTTGCCAGTCACACTGTTTGATAAACATATTTGTTGAGAACAGCCACTTCCAATTAGAGACCTAGTAAAATGTTAATTTATTTTAATAATTTTTTCTCTAGGTTAAGACAAAGAATAGTTTTAGTAGGTTATGGAAATCGCTGTTCACATGAGAGAAAATCGTTTAAGAGTTATGGCACACCAGTGGTTTGGGTTTGGGATTTAAAAAATGATGAGAATCATCAAGAGATAGCTCTGTATTTTCCTTCCCAATATCTGGTACATAGTTAAGAGGCCATGATTTTCCACATTTATGATTGTTTGTATTACCCACAAAAAGAAGGGTTAGCTTGTTTTTTCCTTTCTTTCGCACAGATCTAATTATAGTAAGCTTTTATAATCGTTAATAAGCTTGTCATATAATCATTATTCATGTGATATTGTGGGGATTTTATTTCATGACCATATTCTTTGAGAAGGACTTTTCTCATTACTCGAATGTAACCATGACTGATTTTCATTGATCGAGGACAGCTACTCACAGTCACTGATTTCTAGTTTTTATCCAGTTATTATTTCCCTGGAATAAAAACAAGAAATAAAAATGTTCAGGCTCTTCACACTGTCAGGCCTCCCTCAGTTGGGATATTCCCTATTTTTAAAAGATGTGAATTAAGCAGTTCTTTTATTGAGGCTACCACTTTTTTGGAAAGAAATTTTAGACCTTGATCTATTGTTATTTCTGATTAAGTAATTCTTGATTTTATTTCTTGAAGTAACTAACTACCAGGGAGAAGGAATAACTTTCTAAATATCTCTGAAGAATCTCTTGTGAAATGATTTTTCATTATTCCAAGTCAATGTAAATAGGGGGAAATATTTTATCTATATGACTAGTGATATTAGAACCTAAATTTCATTATAATAGTATCTACATAATTATTTAATCTTATATCTGTACTAGAAACATTGTAAATCAACTTATGCATTATTGTAGTCTAAGCTTCATGACAACATAACAATATGACATGGTGCATATTTGTATCCTGTTTTAGAGATAAGGAAGCATAGTGTATACAGTATAATTACTCAACATCATTCAGAAAACGCCAGAGTCAGGATCTAAAGCTACACTGTTGTTTTCATGGCTTGTCTGACTCAAAATCTTTAATTTCTGCCATTAAGCTATGAAAAGAAGGCATTTGATCTCAGCCAGATCGGTTTTTGTTTTGTTTTCAGAAAGAAATGTTTGCTTTTCTTTATTTCTTGTACAACAGGCCTTTTTCTTGGATTGCATTTTAAGCACAGTTTAGTATGTGGAAGCATCTAATCTCACTCATGCTCCTTCATTATATACATTATAACTGATCAACTTTGAATGTCATATCACTAGGACAAGTGTAATTTCAGCACATTTTGAGATGTTGTTAAGAGTGATAGTGATGTCTAGTTTTTAAAGAAATCGCTCAACACTTGTGTGATATAAAAAGACAGAGGAAAATAACTGATGGAATTCATTAAAATTTATTTCTAGTTTCAATTTTTTATTTAACAAATATGATAAAAAATTCAGTGATGAATGCAGAATGTCCTACTATACATTGTTTCACAAAGGGAATGAAATAAAGCAGTGTTACTATTATTTATTCTCAAAGCATTCATTTTATTTAAGATATCTTAGTTGTAGTTCATACATCCAAAGAAAACTAATGGAAAAATTGATTATAGAATATTTTGAAAGTGTTATACAATTATAATTACTTATATATGAATCCACGACATTTTGCTTCTTAAAAGATGCTATAAAATAATAGAAAAATTTAGGGACCCAAGCAATGGTGCAGTGGTAGGGTGTTTGCCTGGCATGTGGATGATCCAAGATGGAACACGGTTCAATCCCCCTGTGCCCTATATGGCCCCCCCCAAGCCAGGAGCAATTTTTGATGGCATAGCCAGGAGTAACTATTGAGCATCACTGGGTATGGTCCAAAATCTAAAAAAAAAAAAAAAAGAAAAATTTAGATAATAGATCATAAAATTATAAAAATAATAGAAAAATGCTAAGTAATATTATTTCATAATGGTCTTATAATATCTTTGGTCATATTTTATATTATTTACTGCTTCCTGGAAATGAATGGAAAGAACTGACAATATTACCCTCACCACTGTATTATATATTTATGGACCCCTAATTTTATTTACTTTTATGTATTTAATCAAAAACTATTAAGGAAAGTGACGATTATTATTAGTGTCAACAGTATTTAATATGTTATTCCATTGTTCCATCATTTTAGGATTTATTTCTTATTATATTGATAGGACTATCACAATTGTATCCAGTTTTAGTAATGGACATCTGGTTTTATTAAAAATGTTTAATAGGGTACTGACTGTAAGTTGTCAATTGAATATTATTGAACTTTTCTAGTTTACTAGCCTATGGACATGGTTCTCGTAAATCAGGTGGCTGCTTTTGGATGACTGCTTTCTTTTTCTTAGGAGTGATTCTTTTAAGATTGCTTTTGACTTTAAATGCCATAGGCATATTATTAGTAAACTTTCTAATATTAAGTCATTGTGGGATTTGTGAAAAAACTTAACTGGTCAAATTTATCGTTAATTTAATATGCTATTCAGTTTGACATTTAGTTTAACATTTTTACCTTTGTCTTCATAAATCAGATTTACCTGTAGTCTTCCATTTTGTCATGTATTTTTGAAGATTAGTGCATGGGGAAATAGTTATATCACTTCTGATTGTAGAATTTTCACATTGTCACCTCTTGTATTTTAATTTGTATAACTGGGACAGAGATTTTTCTTAGGCAATTAAGTATCTTCAGGAAATTTTTTTGCCATGCAGACATACATATGAACTAGCACCTAGAATAAAAGTAAGGGTTATTTAAAAGTTTAAAATAGATTTTTAAAAATATCCCTATTTTTTATTGTTTAGCATAGCGAGAGAACATAATGAAATATGCATGATGTTCAAACTATAATATCCTTATAAGTTGGAGACTTTATTCAGCAATAATTGTTTGCCACAGTTATGCTTGATTGGAGAGATATGAGCTGATATAGTTTAATTTTTTATTATTTTATGAATAAGTTTGCTATTGTTAAACTTACATAACATTTTCCTAAGGGACTCAAAGTAGGTATATTATCCAGGACACTATATTCTTAACTCTAGTACTAGATTCTAAGGAAAGCAAGTCATAAACTAGTAGTATGATCCCAAGACTCACACTGATAAATGTGATCAATTATGCTGAATCCTCTCTAAATATATAAATATTGGTAGCTCTCGACTTTTTTGAGGTAGATCAAGGAATAGCAGCTCTCAAATTAGATTTAAAATAGATTTCCTGGGGGGGGTGAAAAAAATAGATTTCCTGGTAAGGGAAAGGCCAACAGGTCCTAAATCTAGAGATGTATAATTTGCACAGACTTTGCTATTCATGTGTGATTTACTATGAATTAAATGGAATAAACCTATGGAAGAAAACCTATGTTTGGGATTCAGATGAATCAGAGTACTGAGAATGTTTGATATGATCAGACAAGAAGAAAGCAAGCATAAAAGTGTCCCTTGCAGCTCTGGGGGAAAAAGAGAGGTCAAATTTCTCTGCCAAATGGATGTTAGTTAGGAAATGATGCCTTTCCTTTGACACAATACTAATGAAATATAAAGGTTCAAGTTGCAAGTTAGCTCACTCACCCAGGAATGAAGAGAACAATTACTAACACCAAGTAGTCTCACTTCTCTCTTGCTCAAGAAGTATCTTGTGGCAGGGTCTTGTTCCTATTATTCTGATTATATTATAAAAAAGCAAATAAACCCCCACAAAAGAAAATAATGGTCACATCTAAATATCCAGGTCAAACTCAATGACAATAGAACCAAGAGAACCAAACTATAATAAGCTAAACACAAAATGGACCTACTTCACTAACAGTCAAAGGGGCGAAGAGTGGAGGTATGGGATGCTTGCGGGAAACTATGGTGGAGGGAGGTCAACATTGGTGGTGGGAATGTCTTTAATTCTCCGTCACTGTGTAACTGAAATACAACTGTTCGAGACTTGTAATTCACAATAGTATCAATAAAAAGTTAAAAACAAAAGCATGAAAAGGTTAGTCAGTGGCCTTTAACCTTTGGTTATTTTTTATCACTTTCATTTTTTAATTTTTAATTTTAAATTATGAGAACAAAGATGTAAAGAAAGAGGACTAGGTAAAGTTACAGTGGAAGGACAATCACCCATAAACAGAATTCTCAGTAGTCCCATTGCTTATATCTTAACTTTGAACTTTCAGCCAAAGAACATTAAGAAAAATAAAACAGAACCCATGTACAATTACTTTGTCTCTCAAGTCCCCAGATTGTAGTACATATCTCGCTTTCATTTTTTTAAAGTAGGCCAAGTTTGTCCATACTGCTAATATAATCATTCAATTACATAATTACTGACATATCTCACTTTTTTCCCTCTCTTGATGTATGTGCTCACTGAAAATTCTCTTGGCTATAGACAAGAGCTAGAAATAGAAGTGTTTGAACCCTGAAATTGTATTATGCAAATTAGGCTCTACATCCTTTTTAGTCTCCACACATTTGTATAAAGCTGAAGATGGGATCCCATTCTACACCCAACTTTCTGATAATTAGCTATTCAGTGAGTGCTGATGGAGAATTGTGTGTGTATCACACAATGTTTTCTAAAAAAAGAGATTGGCACAGAACTTTTGGTTGGAGAAATGAGGATTAATTGAAGAATAATGATCTTCATTTTTAAGCAGTAGAGATCAGAGTCTTGGTCTCATTTGAAGGTATCTAATATTCATTTTATTTTTCTAAGCCATATGTTACTAGATACAAAGTTTTTTTTTTTATCTTGGAACAAATGAAGTTCTTGATGGAAATGACTAGTGGCAATTATTACATAGTTAGGTCTTTAGTAAATATGTAAACACTTTAAAAATGCAAAGTATTTACAAAGATACTGATTATCTTCATTAATAGAAAAGAATGCCTTGTTTTGGGAATGAGAGACTGTTTAAGTGGAGAGAAAATTCATCTCATAATGTGAGAAGTCCTGAGTTTCATATTTGGCAACAAAAGCCTATCTCTTCACCCCTATACAAATCACATCACTACTGCATATGCTCTAATAAGTCACTTTAAAAGAATATTTAATTTTCTACTGTAGTAAATGGACTTTTTTGGGGGGATAACTAGTTTCTGAGAGAAATGGTGGTTAATGATAAATGACTATTATTTTCTTTTAAAATTCATGATAGTGTTAGAATAATAGCATACGGTTTCCCCAGGTTTGAGCATCATCCCATATGATCCCCGAAACACTGCCAGGAGTGATCCTGAGCACAGAATCAGCAGTAACACTTGAGCATCTCTGGGTGTTGTCTCTAAACAAACAAACATAAAATCATGATAGATAAGGCCAGAGTGATAGTACAGTGGGAAGATTGTTGTCCTTACAGCAACCAACACAGTATGGACCTAGGACCCCAAATGGCCTCCTAAGCCCTGCCAGAAGTTCTGAGCCAGGAGTAAGCCCTAGCACAGCCAAGTGATGCCCTCAAAGAAAATCAAATGAACAAGCAAACAGAAAACCCAAGAATCATAAAATGTATAAAGTTTATAGCATATAAGGGACTTTGTTTCATAAATGAAAAAAAAATGGTTTGAAAGTTGAAATGAATTGGGCTCATTCTTGTTATAACCTTTATTTGAGAGCTCTGTCTACTTTGGGTTCTAATTCTTGGTTTCAAGTACGTATGAAGATGTTCTTTGTAAACTAAAATTTGAACTCACGAGCCTGCTTAAGAATTCCTTTATAAGCAGCTTCTTTAATTGTAGTGCTTTTAAAGAGGAAGTTAACACTTAAGTATATATTAGTTCTTGACAAGGACCTCATTGAACCTAAGCAAAAAGTATTTCAAAGAGGCAGGTAGCTGTTAATATTATGTGGGATCTGAGATAAGGGAGTAATTATTATGTGTTTCTTAGTCTTTTATTTTTCTACAAATGGAAATATCTCTACTTATTGTAAAAGCATACCTTAAATGTTAAAAATATTCAAACAATACTGAAATGCATAATTTAAAACAGCGAAAGCTTCTACAATCTTATTTCACTGAGATGATCACTGATTGAAATTTAATATTTATGTTTTCAAAACATTAAGAAATTAAGAAACATTACAGATGTAAACGTGTATGGATATTCATTTTAAGCGGTATTTGAAATTAGCTTCCTAAACTGTGGACTGTGACCCATAATTAATTCATGTGAGGTTCCTCTTCCAATGAATTTCTTTTAGATTCATCATCAGTAAATAAGTGTTTGGTATACCTATATATCTATGGTTGCATAAAAATTTCTCAGGCATAGGAGATTGTGAGAAGGGAAAATTTTAAGAAACCCCGTAGTATGTTGACCATATTGGAAAATTCTTTTGCGGATCACCCATAGTGGTGGTACTCAGGGGAAGCATTTGGGCATTCGCTTATGGCAATGTTTGATGGGAACCCCAGTATTGGGGTTCAGACCTGGGGCTTCCACAGATATAGCACAAGCTGGATACTAGACTTTTAAGCATCTTCTTGGTCCCTGTTTTAATTCTTCTCATTGATCTCCTGATTTATCATGCTTAATAATTATAGCTCTATCTTTTTGGCTAATTTGTTTTTATTGTTTAACATATTTAATATTTTCTTCAGTGTTTCATGGGAATATGTTTTTACCTTTGTCTTTTATGACACAGTGAATAAAATATTTTGCTAATTATAGTAGATATAAAAATATTAGTGAGATAAAAAGAATTATGCTTGTGGGCCTCTCCATATATCTTGGGAATATATTTTTAAATGACATATGCCACATGTTTCTTTAAGTGTTTCTTATAGTGATTTAAAAGGGTTTTAATATATCATTGATGTAAATATTTATATACATTTACTTTTACCTCTGCTGTGACTATTTATTGCAGAATACTTTTAAAATTTTATATATTTGCATGCCATTTATTTTTATTAGTTTCTGCTTTTTGTTTCTATACTAAGAGTAAAAGTCACAGAACCTTTGTTGGAATGCAAATATTTTATGCACATAGAGACACTAGATGGAACTGTTTCAAGTTTCATAATTGTTAATGATCATGCCTTAATTCAAATATAATCTGATGCCTCTTAAGCCAAAGGCTGTTACTTCAAATGAACAACAAAATCTCCTGCTGTTTTCTTTATCAAATTCTTAAAAAGAATTTGTCTTTTTTAATAGTATGAGGCAAGAATGAAATTAAAATTTTACTTTATCTTATACTTAGAGTTTATAAGCATTGATAAACTTTGTTAACATAATTTTATTTTTTAATATGTTAACTAAATTGTTCTAGATTTAGTTGATTTTTTTAAGATTAAAGGAATATTAAGAATCATGTCATTTCATTTTCGTTTAGAATATGTCTTAACTATTCTAACACTTATTCTAAAATTAATGTTAGATTTAATTTTCAAGTTCTTCAAATAGTTTGCAATTAAGTGTAATTACATAAGTAGCATCTTTACATATTGATTATCTTGTTCATAAAATAATATCTCTTTTTTTTTTTGGTCTGCACTTCTGTGCTTAGGAGTTACTACTGGCTCTATCCTCAGGAATTACTATGAGAGGACCCAATGGGTTGCTGAGCATTGAACTTGGGTTAGGTACATGAAAAACAAGTGTCCTACCTATACTATCTTTCGAGTCTAGGAAAAACAATGTCTTTTAATTACTATTTTTTGTGAAGTAGTACAGTTGAATTAATTTAAATTTTAGGGATTTTATTTAAATATATTCCTGGAAAAATATTGATAGTGCTGATTATTGTTCAACTTTGTAAAATACTTGTTTTGACAGTGATTGTATGTTGAATCATTTATATTTAGTAAGTCTATTTTGTTCTTATGCTTGTATTAGTTCATGTCTTCATTATTGAGTGTCAGAGAGTGAGGAATGGATTCAATATCTCAATGACCAATGATTTTGCTTAATTATGAGTTTATGAAAATCTGAATTCCTTTACAATTTTATTTATTATACTGTCATAGTTATTGGGTAATTTGAATCAGTAACTCTGAATACTGATTTTTTTTTAATTTTTCGGGCCACACCCGTTTGATGCTCAGGGATTACTCCTGGCTAAGTGCTCAGAAATTGCCCCTGGCTTGGGGGGATCATATGGGATGCCAGGGATGGAACCGCAGTCCTTCCTTGGCTAGCGCTTGCAAGGCAGACCTCTAGGGCCACTTCGCCAGACACTCTGAATATTAATTTAAAGTTGTATTTGAAGTTACAGTTTTCTTTGGGGACCAAAATTTTTCAAAAATTAACTTTCATAAAGTTGTCAAAAGTGAAAAGTCATAAAGCACCATTAAATGGATACAAGTCACTTTAAGGTTTTCAATATTAATAGGCCTTTTGAACAGGATTGATTCACCCCCTCCCAAGTTTTAGGAACAGATTTGAAAGGCTTATAAAAAAATTTATCATTCCCTAGAGACTGAAGTCTACAATTACATACTCTGTAATTGCAAATGCTTTGCTGTTTTTACTATTGCTGCTTTATAATCAAGAGAAAAGAGTCCTTAGATTATTTTAAAAAAACATAAAATGAATATAGGATTACATGTGAATTGGAGTGTTTTAGATATAAAAATATTCATGAAAGAAATATGAGACTGGAAATGTTTCAGTGAAAAAAAGACATAGAGAATCAGAAAAAAGACAATAAGGGCAATGAAGATGAGATGAATTTGAAACAGGAAAATGAGTGACTTCCCGTAAAATGGGGTGTGGGGTTTAGAGAAAGACATAGGAAATGGGTGAAAGAGGAGTAAGGGTGTACAAGAGTGTAAAAAAGTACAACAAAGAAATAATGATAAAAACGTTATAAAAACTTGCATATGATTATTGACTCTAAAATTCAAACCAAGACCAGAGCGATAGCTCAGTGGTAGTATGTTTGCCTTGCATGCAGCTGACCCAGGACTATCCTGGCTCGATCTCAGTGTCCCAAATGGTCCCCCAAGCCAGGAGTGATTTCTGAGCACATAGCCAGGAGTAATCCCTGAGTGTCACTGGGTGTGGCCCACGAACAAACAAACAAAAAAACAATCTACTAATTCTTTCAACTAACTTCTCAATATCAAATTAAAGAAGTTTTTGATTTCTCTATAGCAGGTCATTTTGGTAGTACATTTTGAAGTTTTCTTCATGGGACATTGGGATAGTTTACTACCTTAGATGAACATTCATAAAGAGAAATGGAAAATTTCTGCTTTGCAAATTTCTGAAGGTCTATTATATCCTTATATACGTAAAAAGAGAAGTTAGAAACAGACTGTGCCAAAATGACCACATGCTTTACACTTGCACTACCTCTTTTTATGAATCTAAATTTGGAATTTTCAAGTCTCCTGTTTTAAAATACATCTCAAAAGACTTCAGCTTCTTGCACATTTTGTTTTATCCTGTACAAGTTAATTTTTATTATAAGTTTTGGGGAATATTATTTATTTTGTTATCAAATACAAAAGAATGATACATATAATGCTTCACTGTGTCTTATTTAGTAACATTATAGCCCTCCAATTTTGAGAATTTGTATTTTTTTCAATTCTAGAGATAAATACTACACAAAAATTTAATTAGGAATAATTAAGTATGTACTCATGTATACATGGACTTTTAATATATATGAATTAATAAAATAAATTTTTCACAAATTAGTTTAAATAAGCATTTGTTTTTTAAATGCTTTATAAGTAAAATATATGTGTATTTGTTATATAAATTAAATTTTTCCTGTTAGATTTTATCATAAAATTATATTGATCAAAGGGCAAATGTGTCTCTTGCTTTTTAAATAAAAAGTCATGTCAAGAATTGGGGACCGGGCAGTGGCGCTGGAGGTTAGGTGCCTGCCTTGCTTGCACTAGCCTAGGACGGACCGCGGTTCGATCCCCCAGTTTTCCATATGGTCCCCCAAGCCAGGAGCGACTTCTGAGCGCATAGCCAGGAGTAACCCCTGAGCGTCACTGGGTGTGGCCCAAAAACCAAAAAAAAAAGTATTGAGTAGTCCTTTTATAAATTATTTCTCTCTCTCTTTTTTTTAATTTATTATATTTTGGGGCCTACTTGGCGGTGCTCAGGAGTTACTCCTGGTTCTGCACTAAGAAATCTCTCCTGGCAGGTTTGGGGGGTCATATGAGATGCTAGGGATCAAACTCAGGTCTGTCTCATATTGGCTCTCTGCAAGGCAAACACCCTGCCCAGTGTGCTATTGCTCCAGTCCCTAATTTATCTTTCTTAACTGTATTCAAATATAATTTATTAATCTTTGTTAATGCTAGAATACTGTCTTGCTTCTTTTCACTTTAGTTTAATAGTCATTGGTAGTTTGTGTATACTTTATTATTAACTCCTAGATCAGATAAAATTAGTGTATATAAATTTTAGATTGAAATGTTGGTGAAACTGCTGTTTGAACTATTTTCTAAATGTGTGATGTTTCTATAATGAAGTAATGGTTGAAAATGATCTGCAGGTTAGTGAATTCTTAATATGCTAGCTCGTTTCCAATTTAGGTCTTATTTAAACCAAGTGCTATTAATAGGAATTTTAAAAGCATACCAGATTGATGTCAAGACTGAAATATACTTGATAGAAAAGGTTGGGTTTGCTTTGGAAATAAGAAATATATTAAAAGGTGAAGGGATATTGGCATTCTAGTGGTGAGTTTGGTGGTGTAACATTATATGTAAAAATCAAATATCCATTCCATTATAAATCAGGACACCACAATAGAGAAATAGATATATGAAGAGTTGCAGTAAAAGTGGTGGTAATAGCATTGCCAAAATAGTAGCTAGGATAGAGTATGACACCTAATTTTTGTTGTTGTTGTTATTGTTTTGGGCCACATCCAGTGATGCTCAGGGATTACTCCTGGCTATGCGCTCAGAATTCGCTCCTGGCTTGGGGAACCATATGGGACGCCAGGGGATCAAAGTGCTGTCCTACCTATGTCAGCCAGTGCAAGGCAAATGCCCTATCACTGTACCATCACTCTGGTCCCATCACCTAATTATGTATTCATTTATTCTCTAAATAAAAATGTAGAAAGTACCTACAACTGCCCAGACACTGTTACTATGCTATGTTAATGGAACAACAGTAAATCTGACTGACATAATTTTTTTCTACCTTTCAGAGATTATGGATAGTGAATAATTAATTATTCATTTGGATTGTTTGAATGTTTCCCATAAATGTTTTTTTTCTTATCCTTACCTTATTTCTGAATGATTTAAAGATTTTGGAAGATGAGATAAGAAAACACCATCTCTGCTGATACAGTTAGCATAGATATATGTGCATCTCTATCTAGGGGCAAGTGAGCTTTTCTTTATTCTTTTTTTTTTTTTTGGTTTTTTGGGTCACACCCGGCAGTGCTCAGGGGTTACTCCTAACTCCATGCTCAGAAATTGCTCCTGGCAGGCACGGGGGACCATATGGGGCACCGGGATTCGAACTGATGACCTTTTGCATGAAAAGCAAACGCCTTACCTCCATGCTATCTCCCGGGCCCCACAAGTGAGCTTTTCAGTATTGAATTACATGGTAGACTAATTGATAATAGGAGCCTTGACAGAGAGAAAAAAAAATGGTCCCTATGACTGACATCACAAGGAGAAGCAAGAGTTTGACTCTAAGGAAGAAAAAGGGATAGAGAAGCAGGACTGTGAGTTGTCCTTTTTCTGCTGTGGAGAGTAAAAAGTTATACATAGAAGAAAGAGCTTCTGGAATAGAAAGAAACATTTCCCATACCATAACTAATAATGTGTGGAAATTTATTTCCTATTTCAGGAAAGATGGGAGACAACTCTCAGAGCTTTTTATGAGACTAACTGCAATCTAGACTATGAGACATGGAGAGCAGAGATTCGCAGCAGGCTCTGTGACCAAATCTGAGTATTTTATAAGACAAAATTAAATCAACAAAGGAAACTTATAAACATCATAAAATTTTAAGTAGAGCAATGATATAATCAAATTTTTTGAAGTGTAAGAACATTCTGAAGTAAAGCTGGGTAGAGGGAAACTTGAGAATGGTCTACAAGGGAAGGAGGTTTAGAGCAAATGATATAATTAGATTGAAATAATTTTGAACTCAATGCTCTTGAACAGAAACATATTGAAGTAAATATATTTATAAAATTAGCATGCATCTAAGTCTGTTATAAGTACTCTATATTTAAAATACTGGTCAGTGAATTTATGTGAAGCTATGACAATTATACATTTAATTAAAATTTTCTTCTGATTGAAAATATTTAAATAGTTATGAGTATTTTTATTATTTTCTAAACAGTTCAATTATTCAAATAAAATAATTAAGAAAAGTTTTGCTATAACATAAAATTAAGTGCTTACTAAGATATAGTTTATATATATATATATATATGTTTGGTTTTTGGGTCACACCCGGCAGTGCTCAGGGGTTACTCCTGACTCCATGCTCAGAAATTGCTCCTGGCAGGCACGGGGACCATATGGGGCACGGGGATTCGAACTGATGACCTTTTGCATGAAAGGCAAAAGCCTTACCTCCATGCTATCTCCTGGGCCCCTGTGTTTATATTTTAAAAGTGTTGTGGTTGATGGGAAAACAGAAGAAAGTATCTGTTTATGGAGAACACATTTTATTTTGAAAAACAGAATTTACTAAAAGTGGATTATATTACCAAGGTGCATCTAATTTTATTTTTTATGCCAGAACACAGCTATACAAAAGCTGTGCTATTTCATGGGACAGTAATTTATTTTTAGTATTCAAGAGAAAATAGGGAACCTGGAACCACATCTGATAAAACTCTTACAAGTATATGTGGGAGAGTTTTTTGTAAGCATTATTTTGTGCTACATAGTTAAAGGTTTCCAGTCTCAATTAAGAGCACAGCCTGCTTCCTGCTGTCATTTCCCTCTGTTAGGAATATTATTATTTGTATAGCTTTGTGTAATGTTATAGTAGCTTTCAAGGAAGTTTTAATATTTTGATAATGTTTTGTTTAACTTTTTGTGATGTGGTATTGTCTGTTAGTGCCAAATAAATGATATCCCTTCAATATACATTTTGAAGCTGCTATACTAATAAATTTTTATTCATCTTTTCTCATATTAAGATTAAAGTCTCAGGAGAGTGTTTATTAGTCTATATTGCTCAAAAGATGGATTTGTATTTTGTCCAGAATACATCAAAATAACTTTTGCTGAAAATAGCATTAGGTTGAATGAGATTACTTTAGCTGCAATTAATAAAATCATGTTATAACTGGTGGAAATATTAATGTTTAGTAGTGGAAGAATTACAAGTAATTTTAGTCACAAGCGTGCTCAGTATGTATCCGTTCCATTCCTCCTGGATAGTGCATATTATTAAAGAGATAATACAGTGGACAAAGGGCTTGCCTTGCATCTCTAACCTCTGTTTGATCCCTGGGACCCCATACAGTTCCCTGAGCCCCATCAGAAGTAAGTCTTGAGCTCTATTAGGATGATTCAAAATAAAAAATATTAAAAAATGTATTCTTTCTGTTCTGACTTTATTATTTTTGTCAACTTCTTTAAATAATTAAATAATTATCTTTACAAATAACTTCATTTTTATTTATGCTTACTTTGATTGTTAAATAAGATAAATTTTAAAAATGAATTTTCAAACTCAATTTTTGGATAGGAATATGTCTTTTATATTATATAAATATACTACCACACCCACTAAAATAGTTTAATTTATTCAACTATGCTGATACTCCCTGACACTGTTATAAAAGAAAGCAGCAACATTAAAGACAAGCAATTCTAGAGAAAAATCCAGCTCGGGCTGGAGAGACAATGCAGCAAGTATTGTACCAGATTTGATCTGACCCATATTTGATCCCTGACATCCCAAATGGTCCCCTGAACACTTCCTGGAGTAATTCCTGTGCAGAGTCAGAAGTAACCACTGAGCATTTCTGATTGTGCACTCCAAACAAGAAGAAAAGTCAAGTAATGCTTTCTTTCCTCTCAAAAATAGAAATTCACTGCAGGTAGTGCAGGGACCAAGAAGTTCTAGTTTTAGAAAGAATCTGCAGTCTAATGACTGTTTTCTTCCCACCATACCCTACAACTCTGCCTTTTTCCTAGCTTGGTTCCATAGCTGACTTAAGACAACCTTTGCCCTCTTGCCCTGGTCTCTGAGCTTTCAGAATGAATACTGGAAAGAGTAAAATAACCTAAGCTCAAGGGGAATTTAGTTTGAAAAATTTGGCTGACTAGAACAAGCTAGCAGTAAATTAGTGATGTTGTCTTTCTAGGTCCATAAGGTAGTAAAATAACACTAACGTTAGCTAATAGACACAATTTTGTGAACTTGACACTCTGAAAGGGACAATATCTGAGGAAAGATCAAAAGTCTGTATTATTCGGGCAACAGATATAGTAAATCAGGCCTTAGGATGAACTTGGATGGAGATGAAGGCCTTGGTCTGCCATCCCAGGCCACATGACTTCAACCCCCATTAGCTGTTGGGTCAGCATCTTCAGATGGTCGTGGCAAGAATCAGACTCACTCACACAGGCTTCATGAGAGATAACATCTTTATTTAGCCCTAACCATCAGATGTGGCAGCTAACCAATTACGCATGCTATCCTTAACTAGCCCTGCATCTTCTTTCCTCCATGTCACCTTACCTCCATGCTGGCAAAGATCCAAAAGGCAAAGACAATAGCCAAAAGGCCCTAATCCCCTGTGTCAAAGCCCTTATGTACCTTTCCAAGACCCCTCCCAGGAAATGGACAGGTCTTGCAGGTAAAGTAAATGTAATATCCGGTTCCCAAGGCCCCGCCCAGGAATGAGCGGGCTTCAGGTAGTTACCTGTACCCTGGGGTGGAGCTACATGTATAACATATAAGATACTTGTCAAAAATTGGTGGGAGAAAAAAAAATTGTGATGTCCCTATGTGTGTAAAGGGCCCTATATTGATCTTCATTAAATTGCATCAAATCACCTCTAGCCTCATACAAAAACCACATCTACTAAGTTCAGTTATGAATGGATATTAATGCTCAATATTTAAAGCCATTTTGAATTCTTAATTCTTAGGGGAATCACCCTACTTGTTATTCTAAAGAATTTGCTATAAATTCACCTATTGCAGTGAATTTAGATACTGGTTTCTGCACTGCAGATAGGCTGAGATGCCTTAGTGAGTAATAATATATCTTGTGTCCAGCATTGTGTTTGAAATTTGGCAGTTGTTAAACTAGAATGGAAGCATAACTGGAATCAGAATATGTGTGAGCATATTCCAACTAGCAGCAGTTTTGGTGCCCTATTTGAGTTGTTAGTGAAGGTCTCTGGAGCTGTTACTGGCAGAAACAGTTTTCATCAATCATATGGACAGCAGCTGCCAGGTTCTCTGTTACCTGGTGTGTTTTGTATGGGAAAGGTGTATTTCAAATATGCACAAAAATTCATGAAGCACAGGCTTAGAATCCAACTCTTTTGGTTGAAGGAGTCATTATAACATATCTGAAGTAGAGTTCAGGTACACAATAATATCTGGGGATATTTGACTTTACTTTGAACACATCTGAGAATTTATTCTTAAATAAATATGACTGTGGGGGAATAAATCTGGAAAATATAACTCAGATCAAGTTCCTACATTTGATGAATTTATTCTTTATTTTGCTAGGCAAATCATTATAGGGTTTATGGATGAAACAACTATAGAAACAAACATAATACCTTTAGTGAAGAGGCAACTAGCTTATATTTTTATAAATATATAAAAATGAAAATATTAGCATTTTATCATAAATATTTCCATCCCATAAAAATATTATTTATGTTTAGAAATTCATAAAATTTGGGGTATATGTTTTGAGAAGAGTTTATATATCCATTGTGAGCTTTTTATTTAACACTGAAAAACATAAGATAGAATCTACAGATACCACATTTTGTTAAGGAGACATGTCCTAAAATAAGAAATATGTAAGACATATCCATGAGAGAAAAGACAGGGTGTGCTATATAGCTTGTAGTGCCCCCATGCAAAACACACACGTTACAACCTTTGTTAAAAGCATAAAAACTTTCAAAATGACAGCAACAGAGCATTGAGTAAAGGCCTAGGCACTTATAAGCACATTTATGGAACATCCACCTTAAAATATTGTCCTTGTATATTTATTTATTTTTATTAATATATTTATTTAAATATCATGTTTGCGAACATGTTTGTAGTAGGATTTAAGTCAAAAAAAGTGCACTCCCCATGGGTGAGAAGTGCAACCTTCCCACCACCAGTGCCTCCATCTTCCTTCTCCCCCACCCTCCCATCTTCAGGACAGGCATTCTATTTTTTAGCTGACTATCATTATCGTGACAGTTGTTGGCGTAGTTATTTCTTTAACTGCACTCACCACTCTTTGTGGTAAGCTTAATATCCTGGGCTGGTCCTTCCAGCTCATGTCTCTATTGTCTCTGGGAATTATTACCATTCTGTCTTTTATTTTTTAAGTCCCACAGATGAGTGAAACAAATCTGTGTTTATCTCTCTTCTTCTGATTTATTTTATTCAGCATCATAGTCTCCATGTCCATCCGTGTATAGGAAAATGCTATGACTTCATATGATCCAGCTGTACCACTCTGAGGGATATACCATAGGAACACAAAAACACAATACAAAAATGCCCTCTGCACACCTATGTTCATTGCAATGTTATTTACAATGGCCAAGATCTGGAATCAACCCAGATGCCTGACAACAGATAACTGACTAAAAAAAAACTATGGTATATATACACAATGGAATACTATGCAGCCATCAGGAAATGAAGCTTTTGTATATTTATAACAGATGGCTGTTAATAACTTGATTGCCTTGGTCTTTGAATTACACAAAAAGTCAGATAAAAATGCTCTTGGATCAGAGCACTAAGACAGTGTTGATCACACTAAATGACCTCTAGGATTTCTTTGAACTACTAGTTAAGAAATGTGCTCAAAGAGTGGTCCAAATCTGTTCTAACATATTTGATGCATTTTCTCCTATATTATTAAATTTGAAACTTGTTTTGAAAATGTTAATGGATTTTAGTTGATATTTTGGGTGGGGGACACACTTGATTGTGTCTAGGATTATTCCTGGCTCTGTACACAGGAATTAGCTTCTGATTAGGTTTGGGGAAAAGTATGGATGTCCAAGACCCAAATCAGGTGACTTGAGTTTAAGCAAGTGTTCTACCCTCTGTTCCATATCTCTGGCTCCTGAGCAAGTCTTATTTTTTAAAGCCTGTCTCAACTTGATTTGTGGGTGAAAGTGATGAGCATAAGTTACTCTAAAAACTGGCTTAAATTGTTTTTAAAAACCAGTCATCAAAGACTGGAGCAATAGCACAGTGATAGCACATTTGCCTTTCATACATCTGACCTGGGACAGAGTTGGGTTCAATTCCTGGCATTCTATATGGTCCCCCGAGACTGCCCATAGTTATTCTGAGTGCAGAAACAGGAGTAACCCTTGAGTGCTGCCAGGTTTAACCCCCAAAACAAACAAACAAATGAAAAAAACAAACAAAAAGCCAATAACCAGCATTATTTACTGGATGTAGTCATCGCTATATTTATGCAATCCAATATATTGCAGTCCAACATAATTATTTGTTTGGTACATCATGGCCATAGGCAGACATAATCCGAGAAGCTAAAGAATGTGTTTCAAATAATGAAGAGCGCATGAGAAAAATTGTTGAATAGCAACAAAAACTAACGATCTTAGACTCAGCAAAACTCAAATAAGATTAAAAGTGCTGAAAGCTGGGACTTGACTTCTACTTAGGAAAGGAAATTCCACTGGGGACAAACATAAAGGGAAGAGACCTGCTGGCAGACAGCCCTTTCCTGGGGTGATACGGGCTCATTTCAGAGGCAACATATGCTTTTCTATTCCCTTATGTCTCCAGAAGCCGGAACCAATGTCTCAGAAGAGCAAGGAGCTAGTCTGGCTTCTGGTGATTGTGCTTTGTGCCTCCCTTCTGAGGCATTCCACATGGATTAACTGGGTTTGCACTCAGGGAGGGCTGCTGGGATTGGCTGCAAAAGATATTTCTCTGCACAGAGATTCATAGGGCAATTGGCAGGGGTGTCTGATTTCCTCTTCACTTTATGATGATCAAGTTGCTGCTAATCACAAGGGGCTCTGCATCTCTCAAATGTGCGCCTCCAATTTGAATGTGTTGAAGACCTTAGAACCAGTTATTGGTTTAGGAAATAAGCCTGGATACTCAGGTGTATTTACTTCTTTAAAATGAGAATATGCCTTTTTTTCCTTTACAAATAAAACATCTAGCATCTGAGTCTTCTTCCCAAAAAATGTTAATTGCAATGTAAGTTTGATTAAATAGAACATTAAGAAAAATTCTCCTTATTTCAGAAATAGAATTTTGGGGGGCCCGGGAGATAGCATGGAGGTAAGGCGTTTGCCTTTCATGCAAAACGTCATCGGTTCGAATCCCGGTGCCCCATATGGTCCCCCGTGCCTCTCAGGAGCAATTTCTGAGCATGGAGCCAGGAGTAACCCCTGAGCATTGCCGGGTGTGACCCAAAAAAACCAGAAATAGAATTTTGGGATATGGAGATCCTGAACCTCTAAATTAGAGTTGGGGCTGTGGAATAGGATCAATGGCTCTAGAAGGAAATACTTAATGGTGTTTTTAATATATTGACTTTTGTTAAGGCATTCTTTTGCAAGGGGATTTGTTAATTTGAACACTTACATGTAAGTAACAAAGAGTTATTACAAAATCTCCTGTGTTTGTTGAGTATAAGGCTCTCTCTTTTTTTTTTTGTGTGGTTTTTGGGTCACACCCAGTAGTGCTCAGGGGTTACTCCTGGCTCCATGCTCAGAAATTGCTCCTGGCAGGCACGGGGGACTATATGGGGCACCAGGATTCGAACCAATGACCTTTTGCATGAAAGGCAAATGCCTTACCTCCAAACTATCTCCCGGGCCCCTGAGTATAATACTCTTTTAAAAGTTATCCTTTATGGCATATCAATTACGATGTCAAAGAAGTAATAAGTGTATTCTTTTGTCAAAAATTGCCACAAACTGAAAAAAAATTGCCACAAGCCTATACAATTATGCATGAAAACTACAAACTGATAAATTAGTTAACATTCTAAAATAAGAATAAACTAATGCCAATTGAAGATAATATAATGAGTTCATTTGTGCTGCTTACTCATGATAATTATGAGATGTGACATTTAAATAAATATTAAATTAGACAGTATGCATCTTTAGCAAATAAAATAAACAGTTATCTTTATGGTAGAATTTTATCCTTCGATCACTCTCCTAGCTGTGCTTTAGTCTTCATTGTTATTATGGGGGCTTGACTACTACTCCCTAAAATACAGTGAATAGCTATGGCTATATAAATAATAACTATGTATATATATATGTATGTATACACTACCTATATAATATGTAGTGCTTAGTGCTGCTAGAGAGTACAAAAATCAAAAGTCTCTAAGTTTACATTATAGTTCTCATATAGTAAGATTATAACTTCTCTTCCTTCTTATTCTCTTACTACTATTGTTGCTAATGCTTACGTTTTTTGACTTTTGGACCACACCCAGCTGTGCTCATGATTATTCCTGGTTCCATATTCAAAAATTACTCTTTGAGGCCAGAGTGGTGGCGCAAACACTAGGGTGTTTTTTTTTGCACATGCTAACCTAGGACGGACCATGGTTCAATCCCCCAGCGTTCCATATGGTTCCCCAAACCAGGGGCAATTTCTGAGCACATAGCCAGGAATTAACCCCTAAGCATCTCCAGGCATAACCCAAAAAGCAAAAAAAGCAAAAAACAAAAAACAAAAATTACTCCTGGCAGGAAACCATATGAGATGCTGGAGTTTGAACCAAGGTTGCCAAGTGCAAGGCAAGTGCCCTATCCACTGTACTTTTTTATTTAACTTTTTTTCAGAGTAAAATGTCAAATAAAACTCAATGTCACCCAGTGCTCCCTCCCAGACAGGGCCATCTCTCCCAGCCAAGTTTTATAGGGTTTAAGACATCTTTGCCCCAAGATATGGTCAGTGAGCAGCTGCTATTCAGGGTGACCAGGGAGCTGAGTGAGAAGGAGCTGACCTCCTCCACCACTTATGCCCCTGGTGTGAGGTGTCCCCGAAGCCACAGATCTGTGTCCCCTTGAAGGGTGCTGTGGGTGGGGGCAGCCTCAAGAGGAGAAAGAGGTCATTGCGAGGGAAACCCAATGCCACTATTCTTTGGTCTGCTTGCTGCACTTGAGGGTCTGCACGATGTCGTTGAACTGCATCAAGCCCATGGGCATTAAGCAGAAGAGGCTGCACGCATTGCAGATGGCATTGACAAAGCCATCCTAGTCTTCAGGCATCAGGTGGATCAGGCAATGATGGTGGATGTACTGGATGTTTGCACTGCTGGCAGTGCTACACCAACTAATGCCAGGTCGGGCTCATAGATGGTCCTGGACATGAGTGGGGCTTTAGTTGCTGCAGTGTCTTCATGACAAACTCCAGCAGCATAAATGGGCTCAGAACCCCCATGATTTTCCCTCTTTCCTGAACTGGTGCATGTAGCTCACTCCCAGCTTTGCTGCCAGTACCAGCAACCATTTTGATATTCTCCATATAGGGGAGGAGCAGTGGTTGGGTGCTAAATCACCCCAGTGTAAACTCTGACCCTGAGACCTGAGAAGGCACCAATTTTGAAAAGGCTAGCTACCTGAGGGAGGGTCTTTTCAAAGCTATCTGTATTTCAGGATCTTTTCAAAGCTTCCTGTACTTGCAGAAAGGGCATTTGAATAATAGCACCTGTAGGGCAGAACTTTTGAAAAGTTATCTGTACTCACAAGCTTTAAATCCCTGAAAACCTTAGTTGTCTGTCCATGAGACACTCAGGAAAAAAATGGGATGTAGCATAAATGTTATTTGTGACATAACTTCTGCTAACATTCTAAAGACTTTTCTAAGAGTTTCTTTTAAAGATTACTCAGATTTATATAAACACACCTTATTAGTAACATTTGTGTAGATTCAAGTATTCTTTATTTAGCTTTATAGAATAATTACTATCTCAAATATAGCTTTGTTGTTCTCCTACAGGCAGTCACCTGTAATATTAATATTTCAGGGCCCAATTCAGAATGCATGAATTGGAATAAGGCCAAAACAATAAATAACACCAGGGACAGAAGAGATAGCACAACAGTAGGACATTTGCCTTGCACATGGCCAACCCTGTAATGGACCTAGATTCAAGTCCAATACCCATATAATCTCCTGAGCCTGCCAGGAGTGATTTCTGATTGCAGAGCCAGGTGTAACCACTGAATGCCACTAGGTGCGGCCCCAAACCCAAAATAAATAAATAAATTATACCAGTCTCTGGGACACTGACCTTGCTAGCTACAACTTCAGATAACAAAAGTGACCCAGGAATGTGACACTGCCCTAGGTCAGAATATTATAAACATACAAAATGCCCTGAAAAATTTGTCCCTGTGCTTTTTGCTTGGTAAATAGTTCTGTCTGAAAATAGACCTTTTCCAAGAAATCTTTTTTATAAGTATTCTGTTCTAGCCCAGAGAAAGGAGACTAGAATAAACAGACAAGATGGAATTTCACTTCTGGTTATCTGCATATCTGATGTCATTTCTGCCGACTTCATGCATACAGCTTCTTGAGCAGAGGCCCCAAGAATACCCTCTGTGTCCAGACCAAGCAGTCCATGACAGTGAGGTGATCATTGGGTACCCCATGGTCCAGCATCTCCAGTTCCAGCATTCAAATATGGTAGGCAATTTGCAGGTGGTATAGGTTGTGGGAGTTAAAGGGCTATCTGTGGGCTCCTCCTCAGGTTATGGAAAGTCCCTGCTTACCAGAGAGCTCAACTGTGTGGTCAAAGTCAGTAGGGAGCTGCCTTGAATGACTGAAAGTTACAGGGTTGTCACCAGGAACCTTGTTTCTGTGTGGTAGAATGTACTGTGATGGGTTCTATGGAAGGGACTGGGGAAGGCAGAGCATTGGTAGCAAGTGAGGAGGGAGGTTGGCACTAAGTAGGAGTACCAGGATCCCAGGAATGCAGGATACACAGAGGTAGGCACAGGGATGAGAGCAAGCCAGATGATGTGGGCCTGGAAGGAAGTATAGGGGTGCAGGTCAGGGTACTGACTCTACCCCAGTCCTGGACCTGTATATAAATTTGACCCCATCGAAATGACTGGCACCACTGTTGTTGCTGCCACAATAACCAGCTCAGTACTAGGGCTCCCACCCTCAGGCAGTCCAACCCACTCTTCCCTGTTACACTGATCCCACTGACAATATAGTTTGTTGCCCCTTCATGGGCATTGGATGAGCCACCTGCTCTTTGCTCATATAGTAAGAACCACTGGTGAATAACCTCAAACAACACTTTGGGGTCCATGCCTCCCACATTTAGCCGCTTCCTCTGTTGCCATGTGGGCCTTCTCCAACATCAGGTTATGTTGCCAACGGCTAGTGTCTTTAGACAGTTGTATAGCTCTAATGGTTTCAAGACCTTTCCACGGGAGAGAGTGGGATGCAAGGAGACTGAAAAACGAAATATTAATGTAGGAAGAAAATTACCACACGTAATTGCATGGGGATCCACGTCAGATGAGGCGAGGACAAATTTATTGATTCAGGTGAGTGACTTATAAAGTGACTCTGGAATGCAGAGTAATATTCTTGGGAATAATAGGAGGTAGGTTCTGGATGGAGGAGCACAATAGAGAAGGCTAGCTAAATTCTGCATATTAAAGAACCAGATACCGAGGATGGAAAGGAATTTGTATTTGTTTTGGGTAAGGAAGAGGGAGCTAGGTAATTATCTAGTAAGGTGAGAAATTCCTTGAGTAAGTTAGCAATTATCAGGGAAGAGGAAAGATGTTTTTGGAGTTTTGGGTAGAAACTGAAAATTGCTTTCATCCTGAGTTTGAATTATTGAGAAAAACATCCTTGGCGCCAGGATTGTGCAGGTCAGAGAGACTGGTCAGTGAAGGATCTTTTGGTTTGAGTCTGATACTGTCTTCCTTTGTCTGAAGGAGAAAGTACTGAGGCCTGATTTCTTAAAGGGAAAGAGTGAAATATCACAGTTGCATATGAAATTATAGCCAGACGATCCACACAAAGAGGTCAGCTGATTTGTGACTACTCAAAGCAGGCTTTTCTGGCAAATACAATTCCTTCTCAGGAGTGCAATTCACCTTTTGGTTTTTGCACTTCCTGAGTGGGTTGTGTCAAGGTTACACTGATGGTTTCTTACACTAAACCAGGGCCCTCTGGATCTCATTTGGGTTCAGGGCATGGCCATGAATTAGGCAGTTCAGGCTACCATAGCAGCTCCACCACTGGCTTCACCATATTGGAGTCACGTGCCCATGATGCCCTGTCAGCCAGGGCCATGATGTCAGGGGGAATCAATTGGGTGTCCGCCTCAGCACTCCACCGGAATGGTCAGTGCACTGCCAATATCCACAGCCTGGCTTGTGATCCAAGACACATGGGAGGGATAGGTAAATGAGAGCCAGCTGGGTAACACAAAGTTGTGCAGGCCGAGGGCAAAAAGGCCAATCTGAAAGGTTCAGGTTGTGATGGGAGCCCTGGTGGCCTCCAGAGGAGGACCAGTGTGAAAAAATGGAGGTGCTTCTTTCCTCCTTCCCTTGCTTTGGTCAGCACTCTCTTGGCCAGCTCAAAGTACAAGCGTGTGCTACCACAGACAGCTGATTGGGTGCTTGGCTTTTGGGATACTCTGACCCCTGTACTTTATGAGTTGCACCTTTAAATATTGATGTAAATTTTTACATTTTTAGAAAAATTGTAGACTTTTCTCTCTTGCTATCTTTTCGTTAAAATCTTAATTTATTTTCCAGTTTAGAGTTAATAGTAGAAAACTTCCTGTTTTATTCTTTTTTGGTCGAAGTGATTTCCATTGATGTTTTTATTTCCCACTAGATTTAAACTTTGGTAAAGTGGATTCTATGAATGGATAAATAAAAAAATCCATCGTTCAT